>KK115784.1:65450-106196 GCA_000611955.2 Stegodyphus mimosarum | reverse complement strand
GTGTCGTGGAGTTTCTCGCCAAACATTTTTGGCGAGAAATTTGTCGCCAACCGGGGACTGATACAAGAGTAGTTCCAACAGTTGTTTTCGTTTTTGCAAGGAAGTCATTGATGAATAGGGATCGGTGAGCAGGAGCATTGTCATGCAACAGCAACCATGACTGCTCAGCCCACATTTTTGGTCTCTTCTTCTGAATCGATTCAAGCAAATGATGCAAGATTTCAATGTACAGTTCTTTGTTCACAGTGCGTCCTTCAGGGATAAATCCCAGATGCACAATGCCCTGGCTATCAAAGAATACCTCTAGCTTGACTTTGTGGAATTTCTGCTTCCATGGAGATTGTGGTGATTTCCAAGTTGCCAATGCTCTCTTGGTTTGCAGGTCGTACAAAAAACACCATTTCTCATCTCCAGTAACAATTCTGCCAAGTAGGGAAGGACCTTTGTCAACAGCTGAGCTTGTTTCCCACCATTTGCCTTCGAATTCCATGTTTAACATTGGGGAACAACGTGTTGACACACAATATGCATGTTAAGATCCTTAGTCAGTATCCGCTGACATATAGCCTCTGATATCCCAACTGATTCTGCTATTTGGCAAATTGTTTACTGCCTTTTTGTACATACCGCTGCAGACGCCTTTTTGATTTTTTCATCAGTGTGCGAAGTAATGGGACTACATTTCGAAAGTCTTCTTAACACTTTAAGTGAACACAAAATTTGATACTGATTCTCTGCTCAACTGATGCCATTTTTTCCTATCGTCAGTTACTAAATGCACCTGCCTACAAAAAAACGCTGTCGCAGTGAGCTTTCGAACACATGGGACAAATCACTTTTAGGAAAGGGGGAGAACGTAGTAACACAAAAACATTCTCATAGTCGCACTACTGCAAAATCTTTTTACGTTAAAGACTCAGTCCGGGAACTTTCGAATCCTAACAACGTACATAGGACATTTACTTAGGTTATTTTTAATGGACCAGCATGAAGCAGGTAGAGTTAGGCTAACTACATCCCTCCCTACCTTGTCTTGAACTGCAAAATTCCCCCCCCCTCCAGGTTGAGAATTACTGACTTAGATCATGCACCATATGGTCTGAATTAGAGCATTCATCATTAGATTTATACTTAAGATTAGACAGACAGGGATTTGGCACATTTTACTGCACTGTAAAAGCATAGCTTGTTTAAAAGATTTTAAATAATTTTACTTCTTTAAAAAGCTTCCTTTTTTTATTCAGTAATTTAAGTCTCTCTAAAAGAATAACAGATTACCTTAGTCTTTGATTTTAATGTATTCCCTATCATTCAAGAACACGGAGAAATATTTGATTTTAATTAATTGTTTTAATCACCTTATTAAAATCATGAATATCCAGAATAAAAGTTAGATGTAAGCATTTAGTAGGAAGAATAAATATATATAAATTAAATAGAAAATATAACATTTCTCATGAAGAATTTCTCTTTGGTTCCATGGAAATAACACCAACACACATAAAAGGAACTAGTAAAAGGCCAGAAGAAAACTACGATTTATGTAGTTTTCCTTTCCCATTTTTCTAAACTTGTTTTAGATAATTAGCTCATTAAAATTTCAAAATGCTAAAGGAATAAATATATATAAATTAAATAGAAAATATAACATTTCTCATGAAGAATTTCTCTTTGGTTCCATGGAAATAACACCAACACACATAAAAGGAACTAGTAAAAGGCCAGAAGAAAACTACGATTTATGTAGTTTTCCTTTCCCATTTTTCTAAACTTGTTTTAGATAATTAGCTCATTAAAATTTCAAAATGCTAAAGTTTTTTTTAAAAATATTCTTACAATAATTGTTTTTATCATATAAATTTGTTACCACACAAATGCAGTTTGTTAAATTTCTGAATAACAATGAATTAAAATTTTAATTTTTGTCTGCCCTACAGATAGTTGGTTAGCTCTTAAAAATTAGCAATTTAGCAAGTAAATGCAACTTAATTAAAAACTGCCATTTTATTAAATTTTAATGTGAAACAAAATATTAAATGTCAAATAAAAAACTGGCAAAGTATAAATAACGTAAATGGAATTAAAATAAATTCACTATCATGTTAACTTCTTAATTATGAAGTTTTTATTTACTTAATTAAAAATTATCTTGGTTTTCTTAAATTGAATTGACTGGTGTATCTTTGGTAACTATCACTAAGGCAAAATTAACATCAGAAAGAAAAAAAATATTTCTTTATAACATCAAAATATATTTATTCAATAAAATTATATGTATAATTTTGAGCTTTTGAAAGTTATGAAATTAATTTCTAAAACAGAACTGCATTTTAAGATACTCCAGCAAATAGTTCAAGTAAGTCTTCATCTTTACCACCCTATAAAAATATATAAACAAATAAATAAATATTGTAAAACACATAAGACCAAGTTTTATTAGATATGAGACATATCAAATAAGGAAATTTTTGTTGTCTTTCATATTAATAATCCTTTACTGTCTCATTTATTAATAAAAATATAAAATATTATATCTTACTAAATGTAAAAGACATACTTGATCACATTTTTTATCACTCTCTGATGGACTGTCACCTTTGCTTCTGGTTTTTTCTCTGCCTTCACTTGTCCATACTACTTTGGCTTTTGGCAAAGTTACAGAAATATCCTTTTCACCAGAGCTGAAATGAAATAACAGAAAACTAAAACAAGAAGTATATTATCATATAAAACAGTCTCAAATTCAAATTGAATGCAACCAGGCCAAATACACTATCTGAGAACAGTTGACAGGGCAGAAAATTTTTTCAACAATATTTAAAAATAATTTTACAGAAACCTGATATAGACACCTCAACTTCCCTGTATGGCCTATTAAATTATGTACATTTTTTGCTGCACTTCATTTAAACTTATTTCCTCAAATTATTTTAACTGAATTAACCAGTCCCTCAAGGCCAGATGAAAATTACATTAAAATTGCAAATTTTTAAATTAAATATCTCAGTCAATTTTTGTTGTATGTATGGGTGACAAACTTTTTTTGGAAATTCTCCTACCTTATCCTCATTACAGGGACTGGCATGCAAGCACACAAAGCTCCAATCTATTCATTCAATATTTTTTTTCTTCAACAGCAATTGTGCACATAAATGCAGTCCACATTTTTTAGTTAATAATAGTTTCCAACAATTTGTTGCAGTCAGCATTGTTATTATTTTGTAAGAAATTTTTTTTAGCTGTGCACTCTGTTAAATTTACTTTCTTCACCTTATTACACTCATTTTTAATTTTTAAGACCATCCCGAAGAGAAGAAGACTGTTTTAAACATTTATGTTAAAAAATTCTTAAAAAGAAGTACAAAAAGTCATTCAAATATTCCAAGTTTTTTAATAAAAAATAATTTATAAAGAAAGCCTTTAAACTGCCCTTCTCAAAGTTTCTAAATTAAAGGTAAAGTATTCAAATTTAAAAAATTAATTTGTTTGAAACATTACAAACAAGTTATTATTAGCTAAAAGTTCACTCAATACAGGACAAATTAAATTGCTTTAATCTTTTTAATAATACTAAAACATATACAAATCTTGCTTTTCCTTATATAATGTAATTAAAAAAATAAAGTAAACAATACAATTACTTACAGACTTTGAAATGAAGTACTTGGAGAACTAAATACACTATACATTGGAGATAATCGGGATGGAGTAGTCCCTGAGTTTTGAGCAAATGACGTTTCACTACAGTTAGCAGAGAAACTATCAGACTTTGTTTGAAAGTCTGGAGCAGCTAAAAGATGAAAATATTTAATACAAAAATTTTTGTGATAAATTACAAAAATATCAAATTAAAAAGCATTACAATTTTGCAGTTACCAATACTGGAACTCAATGTGCTTTATATCAGAGTTTAAAAAGCAATTTAGAAAATAAATATTTCACACTTTAAACTAAAAGTAAACTTACACTGTTCATTTGGCAGAGGGGTTAAGCGATAACTCAGTGGTTGATAGCAGGAAGAACTTTTTTCTAGAGCTTCAACAACAAATTTGTCCAAAAACGTTAAAGATGGATCAATCTATCAAAACAAAATTTTTTTAGAACAAGATTCTTTGTATAAAATGAAAGTAATTGGCAACTTGACAGGCATTTTCTTATAACTGAAAAAAATTAATTTAATGCAAGGAACAAAAATATTACTAACAACACGTGCATCACAAATTTAACTGTTTATATACAGTTCTCAGTATATGCCTAATGAGTTTAAGAACAGTTAATATTAAACTTGGAAATTTAGTTTTAGAAATATAAATGTGATAAGTCCCCTCTGAACATGGTGAATGATCAGTACAGTTACAGAAAATAAATTCCTTTTATAAAGTTACACATATATAATGGTCCATTTGATTAAAAAAAGATAATCCTAAGATATGTCTATATACAAAACTCTTTCGTGTAATGCACCGTAAAGTCCGAATCTTCATTATATTCAATGCTTTTCCTTAATTACATATGGTGTAATTATATACAATGAAATAACTCCTCAAGAACATTAATTACAAAAGATGCCACTCTTTATCTCATTAAAAGGAAATTAAATTACAGTAGATCCTGCTTAATGCAATCAAGGTTAATGCTATCATTCAGATATTACCATGGAATTGCCAAAGACCCACTTGTTTCTGTATGAAAACATGGAAAATACATGCTTATTATGATCAACAATTCAACAAAATATTATAGAATACTTTTTGAACCGAAGCAAAGTTGCCAAATAAGGGTAAAATAGATTTAAAAAATTGGCAAGTGACAGAGAAATGTTGCCAAGTATGCGATTAAATCACTAAACAGCTTGGTCTTGATTTTAATCAACCATTTAAAATCAAGCTTTGCCCCAAAACTTAGTTTGGCTTTGTTTTTGTGGATGATTAGACATACGCTCCTCTTTTTCAAGAGCAAAAAAATTCTGCTTTTCTCCAGCTCCTTAATATATATGTATATATATTTTTTAAGGAGCTGGAGAATATATATTCTATATATATATACACACCAAACTAAGGCTGCTTTTCAGCCTGATTTAAAATTTTATATTTGTATGTTCTCTTCCAGTGAATGAGAAGATTAGGGGTATAGCATCAGTTAAATAACTTCCAGAAATGCTATGAACAATTCATAAAGAAACTATTGCATTAAAAGACATTATGAACAGAAAATGAACAACTTTTTTGCATTCTCCTAATTAAAATTCCATGAAAGTATATATTTTTATGTGTTTTTTTACATATATTAAATTAGTTAAATTGCACTATTAATTTGAAGGATTTTTTTTCCCCTTAATGCTTAAATGCTATCAAAATAGCCATGAACAAATGTAATCACATTACTAGTTCTACTCTAGTTCAGAATTTAAAATCTATTCCAAGTACGTCAAGAAAGAAAAAAAAAATTGGATGAAAAACAGTCAAAGATGAAATTTTTTAAAAACACAATAAGCAAGGAAGAAGTAAAAAATCCTCAAAGTTCAGATACAATTATTTTCTATAAAAATAATTCAGATGATCCACACCAGAACAAATGTTTAAAATAAATAATTTTCTATAATAGTAAATTATTTACGATTTATTTTATGATTAATGTAGGAATGATATTATGTTACATTCGTAATAAAGACAGACTCATTTTTATTGGCTTTTGCAGCAGAAAATTCAGTGCTTTATAGTATTTTATAGGTCTATGCCCCTATTCTAGGATAATTTGCAACTTGATGATGCCTTCTCTGAATTATATATATTGTACATTCACGTTCATTATTTTGATGGTTGTTAATACTGGTTAAAAGAAGTGATTAAAACAACAACCAATTTTGAAACTGCCATAAAAAATAAATAATTAACTAAAATCTGTAGATCGCATACTACATGATTATTGAAAATCTACTTAGGAAAGACTACAGATACCATTTTTATAATTCCCCTATTCCATACTGTTAAAGAAAACAAAATAAACATTTCATTTTCAGATAAATATAAAATGGTTTCTAATTTGCACCAATATTCCCAAGGCTTAGATTAGATTTATAAAAGAAAAAATGAAATGCACAGTATTTTTCAAAGTTTCAAAATATTGAAAACTAAAAATAGCAGTGTAAAATCTTACTTCTTCAGTTTCCTCATAATCTTTCAATTCTGGCAAGCAGTCAATAACATTAAGTAGCTGATTCAAAACCTGAAATCAAAGATTTGTTATTGACTTCTGTATCAACTTCACTTTCACATGAATAAGGAAAATAATTTAAATTTACCATTTTAAAACCACTCCAAGGTATTTTACAAGAAAACTTTCTAAATTACTTTCTATAATAATAATAATAATAATAATAATAATAATAATAACATGCTCTCATGATGCATATATCTTTGTACAATGGAGGTTTTAAGAATGCATGACTATTTATAACATAAATATGATCATTGTTTGCCATTTCTTTTGCCTCAAGGGTACAAAAATTTCAAATATTCTACAAATATATCAAACACTTAACAATGACTTTACATGCAACTTAAAGAATTAGAATATAAGAAACTAGCCCCCCTTTTCGTATGAATTCTTTTGAGTTTTAAAATAATGGGATCATAATGGTTACTATATGATAGATTTTAGAACACAATATTTTGAAAATTAGCCATTGAATACTAGGTATACACAAGTATCAGCAAAAAAGCTTCACATATGATTCAGGTGTAACAAAAACATGCATTTCTGTTAAATTTTAAAACACAGTACAGTAGAAGTCCAGAAATCTGCAATGCTTGGGACCAGAGGTTGTGCGGATTTTAGGATTTTGCGGATTTCAGGACAGTAAAGCCAAATCATAATATTAAACTAAAAGTGCAAAATAAATAAGGCATATTAGGTACATTTGTTTAAATTATTATGTATTATAATATACATTATTCGATTATTTTATTATACGCATTAAATTATTATTATTATTATATATATATCATTTATATTAGTGATTAGAGGAATATTTTAAAGCATTAAGGACATATAGAATAGAGATGTGTAAAAATTAGGGATACTAATAAAGCATATATATATATTTTTTTTTAAACTTGTTTCAAACATTTTTCTGATAAAGGTTTGTTTTAAAACTTTAGGTGCTCCAGAATAAGCTTTTTTTCGTAAATTTTACAGGGTCATAATCTCATGGTCTGTGACACAGCTCTGTTCTAAATATTTTAGGCATTTTTCATCATGTTCCAAATCCTCATTTAAAGATATTTTCTCACTCAGAATCACAGTATTAGAATCTTTACCTGCTGTGGCGAGTTCAAAACAGAGCCAATGATTTCATCAATGATTTCATACCAGATCTGATATGACAGTGTTGGTTCATCTGGACACATCATCCATAATAAAAACCTCTTCTGGGCTAAGACTTTTTTTCTGCCACTAACACAGAATCATTATTATTCGGTAATTATGAAACTATTCATTTTTTTCATTTCAACTATTCAACATTATCATTCGGTATTTCATTCTCCATTCTGTGGTCTCTGGAACCTATAAATTCAATGTTTATATTTTGAGAGGCAATGAGGATTTCAGGTTGGCAGATTTTCGGTACTTGACTGTATTTCATTATAATTCATCTATCTGTCTGGGTATAGTCAAATTTCATGTCAAAAGCAGCAACATGATGAAATTCAGAATTATTCAAAAGTCAGATCTAAATTTTACAAGAGATGTTAATAGATATTTATATTGTTTAAAAAACAAAGAAACTACTTTTTTAAATAGAAAGAAATATTTAAAGTAAATTAACTAGGATTTTGCATTTTTTTAACTACTGTGATTAAACAGTTCTTGGTGCTCTTGCTCTGTATATAGAAAAGTGCATCCCAATAATGCACAAATTTTAATCTAGTTTCTAATACTTCTTCCCATCATAATTGTCAATATTTGAACAGAAGAATATTTAAGATGAAAGAAGGTGTAGCATTTTTACTATAATGTAAAAGGTTTTTCATTTGAGTAGAGAATAATGCAATAATTTAAAAAAAAATAGTGATTTGTGCTTTTTAGCTTATGTACACCCCTTTGGATGAATGAAACAGGGCAGAACATACGGCAAGAACACAGCAGTTCAGTTAACAAAAATGATTTTGAAATAACCTCCAACTTATTCTACATAAGAGAAAACCTTAACTCACTTCATTAACTCAAGAGATGCAAATTGTACATTTGTTCCATTGCAAATTATAACTATACATATTTGTAATGTTCTTAATGGCATTTTTACAAAAGTATTTTTTGTAAAATAGCTATCATAACACAAATTCTAAATTTTATGAAAGGATAAATATTTTGGCAGAAAGCATGCTATCAAAATACATGCATTTTTCTATTGTCCTGACAGCCACTATCTGTTCTAAAATTAGCATCTCTATGATAGAAAATAATTGAAACAGAACTATTTGTTTTTTCTAATTTTATGGTATGCATAAAACCAGCATTTTAAAATTGCTTAAATTTATTAAATGTATAATATAATTTGCAAAATTAAACTGTTGAGATAAAAAGGCATGTCATGATAAAATTTTTGTTTCAAATTGTATTTCAGAAATGAGATTGTTTTTTTCCAATGAAAACTGCATTTGAAAGGTTAAACTGTTGTTACAATTCCCGAGCCTCAGTCTGGCCATATGAATTTTTAGAAATAATGAAATAATAAATAATAAAACAATGAAGATTTAAACTGAGTACCCAAAATAAAAATAATAATAATAAAAAATCAGTTCTTATTTCATATAACACCAGTCAACAGAAAAAAGTAATCAAAGAAAGTAAGTGAACTCAATAGATTTTCATTTGCTCATTTCAATATGTCATATGTTTTTCTCTATCCTGTCACATTTTTCAGAAGAAGTAAGTTTAATGTTTTTAAGGTCCTTTTTTGTTACTTTTTGTACAAAGCATTGATTTTGAATAAATTACAACATAGCATTTGCTGATGTTTTTATATGAAATTTGCCACTATTTAAATATATTTATAATTAACAGTTTTATTTGTCATCATTACTTTTATTGCGCTACTAATTTTTATAAATAATACTTAAACTCCATTTTTTTCTCCACATGATTTTTAGGTGATCTAGAACATAAATCAGAATATAGAGCAGAAAAATAAAAATACTATATTAACCATTACCATACTTCTTGCGTGCAAAAACCACAAAAATGTATTCTGTTACATGTGTAGGTTACCATAATTTGTTTTGCTCAAATCAAGAAAATTTTGAGAAAATACTCACAACAGAGAATAAAATCTGTTAGGATAAGTACCAATGATTGAGAATCTGTATAAAGAAGTTGTTAACAAAATTTGTAAAAAAAAAAAAAAAAAAAAAAAAAATAACACTGAGTTAAAAGAAATTTGTAATTATTCAACTGAATCTTCCTTATTATTAAGAAAATATTAGTATTTATTATTAGTATGAACTTTCTTTAAAAATTCTTTGTTGTTTTCATGGTATCAAAAAATTTGGGGCAATTTAGTTCACTGTTAATTTTAGAGCTTTGTAAAGCTTTAACAGTTGATTCAGCTGCTCTACCTCTTTCTTCAGAACACATGATGTTTATTTTTGAGAATATTCTTTGGATTTGTGTAGATTTTTCTCTCATGCTCAAAATATATTCTGTTATTTGAGCAAGACTGGGCAACAAAATATACTTTTCTTTTAAGTGACTTGTTGGCACCCGCCGTTGATTCCCCTGGCGCATGCGCATAATAAGCAAGCTCTCTGCTGCGTAATATTTTTTCCAGAGTGAGTGAACCAAAGTCTGTGGTGAGTATCGGATGCACGCGAGAAGCGCTAAGTACTGTGTAATTCATGTATCTTACTTATGTTTCTACGTCTTCAAAGCTTAAATAAATGTTTGTCCTGTAGATGGAAGTCGTCATTTTTATTCTACATTGGTTATGGGCCCAGGCATTGCATAACTGCGCAATACAACCGTCTGTGTAAAATTCTTTCGGCAAGCTAAGCTGAGTCGACTGAAATCGAAAATGACGACCACAAATACAGTTCCAATTGAAAAGCTGAAAAAGGACAATTTTGATACGTGGAAATTGCAAGTGGAAGCAATACTGATTAAAAATGATCATTGGGACTATGTAACTGGGAAAATTACGAAACCAGAAACTGGTGATGAAGGTTATGCTAAATGGAAATCTACTGACCAAAAAGCAAGAGCGGATATAATCCTATCAATTTCACCCAGTGAACTTACACAAGTAAAAAACTGTGTAACATCCCATGAACTATGGAGTAAATTGCATTCTATTTACGAATCGAAAGGGCCAGCTAGAAAGGCCACAATTCTAAAAAAATTGCTTTTTACAAAAATGACCGATACTAAAGAAATGACTGATCACCTAAACGATTTTTTCATTCTCGTGGACAAGCTAAAAGAGATGGAAATAGATGGAAATAGATATTGCGGATGATTTGCTAACAATATTGCTTTTATATAGCATACCGAACTCTTATGAAAGCTTTCGAATTGCCATTGAATCTCGTGATGAACTGCCTGCTCCAGACATGTTGAAAATTAAACTGCTGGAAGAAGCTAACGCCCGCAAAAATAAAAATTCATCGTATTGTGAATCACAACAAGCATTCTATTCAAAAGATCGGAAGTATAATCAACGAGCGGTTCCTAAACCGAAACTAGAGACGTCTGCAAACCGAAAGTATCCAGTTAACTACAGATGCAACTTCTGCAATATATACGGGCATAGAGCATCGGAATGTAGGAAGAAAAACAAGGAAAATAAAAGCAAACGCCTTGGAGAAATTGCGATGTCTGCAGAAAATCAGAATTCGGTGAAACAAGAAAGGGCCGCATCATGCAGAGATAGTGATTCTAAAGACATTTTTTGTCTAGATAGTGGTGCAACATCACATATGTGTAACAGCAAAAAGCTTTTCCAAGAAATTCACGAGGTAGGTGATATTTATGTTAAATTAGCTGCTAATAAAATAGTTAAAGCTATCGGGAAAGGAACTGTTAAATTTAAAGTTCGCATAGGTTCTAAAACCGAAAGTATCAAACTCGAAAATGTATTGTGTGTGCCTGATTTGAAAAATAATTTAATCTCTGTATCTAAAGTAACTGCAAATAATTATTCAGTAATTTTCAAAGAAAAATGTGCTAGAATAATTAATTCTAATAATGAAACAGTAATTTTAGCTAAACGCGAAAATGATCTTTATTATGTCATGCCAATATTCGAATCTCTATCAATTGCTAAAGAAATAGATCAATGGCATACAAGATTTGGCCATTTAAATGAAAACGATCTTAAAAAACTTCTATTAAATAACATGGTTAGAGGTCTTTCTTTTTCTCAAAATGATTCTCTTTCTACCTGTAAGGTATGCATTCAGGGTAAACAAACCGCAACCCCCCTTCCCAAAGAATCTGAATATAGAAGTACTGAGTTGTTAAATCTAATTCATTCTGATTTGTGTGGTCCCATGAGAGTCGAATCAATAGGCGGATCATTTTATTTCGCAACATTTATCGATGACAAATCTCGATACGTTCATGTTTATTTTCTGAAATCTAAGGAACAAGTTAAAGAAGCTTTTATAAATTTCAAAGCATCTTTTGAAAATAAACTTAACTCCAAAATCAAAATTCTCCGAACGGATAACGGGCTAGAATACTTAGGGAAAGACTTTAATAAATTTCTTAATGACGCGGGAATAAAACACGAAAAGAGCACTCCTTACACACCAGCCCAAAATGGAGTCGCCGAAAGATTAAATCGCACTTTAGTTTCAATGGCGCGATGTTTATTATTACAGTCCAATCTGCCTCATAAATTCTGGGCCGAAGCCGTCAATACGGCTGCTTACATTCGAAATCGCTGTCCTACGCGAGGTTTGAAAGGTCAAACAAAAACACCTTATGAAGTGATGTTTGGCAGAGTGCCAGCTGTCTCTCACTTCAGAACCTTTGGCCAAAAAGCATTTCCATTAAATAAAAGGCCAGGAATAGGCAAATTTGATATTCGGTCTAAAGAATGTATTTTTATTGGCTATTCTGATGAATCAAAAGCGTATAGACTCTGGGATCCTGAGGCACGTAAAGTGATAATAAGCAGAGACGTAAAATTTGTTAATGAGTTTGAAAACTGCTCTAGTTATGACTCAGAACAAGAAATATCTCTGCCTTTCGCTCCGGAAGAGAAAATTATAAACAAACTATGTCGTGATAAATCATCACCTCTGAACGGCAAGGTGTCGCCAACTGACTCTGAATCTGAAAATGAAAGCGAAAGTGATTTAGAAAGCGAATCAGTGTCTCCTATCCTGATTAAAAGGGGGCCTGGTCGACCCAAGAAAATAAAAACAGGTTTGCCCGGAAGGCCTAAAAAGGAATATCAGTATACAGTTGTAAATAAAAATGAACAAATTCAAAATGTTGTTGAGGAAAGCATTAATCCTACGGTGCAAGAGGCATTAAATGGACCATATGCTGAAAATTGGCGTAATGCTATGCTATCAGAATATAATTCCCTTGTTCAAGAAAACGCTTGGAAATTGGTAAATCGACCTGAAAATAAGAAAGTTATTGGTAGTAGATGGGTTCTTAAATTAAAATACAATCACGACGGCACTATCGAAAAATACAAAGCTAGGCTAGTTGCTAAAGGGTGTGCCCAAACCCCTGGTTTTGATTTCACTGAAAACTTTTCCCCTGTTGCTAGATTAAGTTCTATAAGAACAGTTTTAGCCTACGCTGTAGAACACAGTCTGAAAGGTTACCAATTAGATTTTGTAATGGCCTATGTAAATGGAAATTTAGATGAAGAAATCTATATGGAAATCCCCGAAGGTTTTCGCGATGAAACTAATTCAGATAAAGTGTGTCTTTTAAAGCGATCGTTATACGGTCTTAAACAGTCGGGACGTCAGTGGTACAAAAAGTTAGATGAAAAATTAAAATCCATGAAATTTAAATCTCTTAATTCAGATAATTGTGTTTATATTAAAAAGTCGTCTAGCAGTGAAACAATTATAATTGTATATGTAGACGATCTTATCGTTTTTACCGATTCTAAGCAAACGTATGAAAGAATTCGCGATAGTTTAGCTTCTGCTTTTAAAGTGAAAGACTTAGGAAAATTACATTATTGTTTAGGCATAGAATTTTTCCAAAATGAGAATTCAATTAAAATTTCTCAAAAGAAATACATTGACGATATTTTAAATCGGTACAATATGCAAAATGCTAAATCCGTAGCTTCACCTATAGATCACTGCAAAAAATTATCAAAGGAGATGAGTCCAAAAAACGAAAACGAAATCGCTGACATGAAAAATGTTCCATTCAGAAATCTGATAGGATCACTTATGTACCTTTCAGTAGCTACTAGGCCAGATATCACATACGCCGTGAATTTCTTAAGTCAATTTAACAACAACCCAGGAAAAGAACATTGGCATGCTGCGAAAAGAATACTTCGATACCTAAAGGGGACCCAAGATCAAGGACTAATTTATACAAAAACAGGAAAACCACTCATCGCCTTTGTGGATGCAGATTGGGCATCAGATGTCAATGATCGAAAATCTCACACAGGTTTTGTATGTATACTAAGTGGTTCTGCCATAACCTGGGAATCACGAAAACAACATAGTGTAGCTCTATCTTCAACGGAGGCGGAATATATGGCTCTGTCTGAAGCCGCCAAAGAAACCGTCTATCTGCGCCGTTTCCTGAAAGAGCTGGGTTACAGCATAGAAAGTCCAACAACAATATACTGCGACAATCAAGGAGCTCAGAAAATTACAAAGAACTCAGTGTTTCACTCACGTACAAAGCACATAGACATTCGCCATCATTTTGTGCGTGAAGTATATGAACGCGGCGAACTGGATGTGCAGTACATACCTACCAGTGAAATGGGAGCTGATATGTTAACCAAACCCCTGACACCTGTTAAACATCAGAACTGCTGTACAATTATAGGAGTGAATACTGTCTAATATGTATTTTGTTTTACTTTCAGGAACAGGAGAATCAACGTCGAAAGGGGGTATGTTGGCACCCGCCGTTGATTCCCCTGGCGCATGCACATAATAAGCAAGCTCTCTGCTGCGTAATATTTTTTCCAGAGTGAGTGAACCAAAGTCTGTGGTGAGTATCGGATGCACGCGAGAAGCGCTAAGTACTGTGTAATTCATGTATCTTACTTATGTTTCTACGTCTTCAAAGCTTAAATAAATGTTTGTCCTGTAGATGGAAGTCGTCATTTTTATTCTACATGACTGAAAAGTTGCACCCATTTTAATTCACAACTTTTATTTTTCCAAATGTCATAATTAGCTGACCAAAAATATATTTTGCAATCAAAAAGTTGATGCATGTTTATTGTATTATTTGTGACAATTCCATTAATTTTTTCATCTGAAGCTTTAATTTCAGACGGTGTTAATTCACTGTTGCTTATCCAAATAAAAGATTCTGCTCCACCAAAACTGTTTTCCTATAGCTTAATGCAAGAAAAACACCTATCATCATTTTTGGGAAAACATCTAGACAACATTAAACATACTGGTACTTTTCCATTATGCACCTGCCATGCATTTTGATAGTTTTTTTAAGTGTAAACATACAATTAAATATAATAAATTAAGCACACACACACACACATACACAAATAATCTGGTCCCTGATGGCATTATCATTGGATCTTGCCATAGATTTAGCTTCTCTTTCACAGGTGCCGAAAAGTGTGGCATATGCAATAACTGAAAAGTACCAAAGTACTTAGATACAGAATATTTAGACTGGCAAAAGTGAATGTAACAGTTTTAATTGCCAAATTTGCCAAGCCTCCACTATTTGTACTCCTTGTATATTCAATAACTGCCAAATTTGCCAATGCTGCATAGTTTGTACCTCTCCTATATTCAGCACTTTTAGCCTATACATGTACACCTAGTTAGAATCTAAGTCATATGAACATGTTGATCAACAGACTTGAAACAACACACATTCAATATATTTTAGATGTCTTTAAATGAGCAGGGAAAATAGAGGAATTAAATTCATGTATATTTCTAAAAACAATTTTTTGTGTTCACACCTAATTTTTTTTAAAGTAATTGAAACGTAGTTAAATATAAAAGACGCAGCATTTCCATAAAGGTAAAATGGTGACTGAGAAATACTACGAAGAATATTTGAACAAATAATAGGGAGTTAAGAGCTGAATGTTGTAATATGATACTTCAGAACAAATACATGACATGAAATTTTTTTACAAAATAATTCTTAATTTCTATACTATAATATTCCACAATCATGAACAGGGTAAAAAGATGTATATTTGAAAATACACATACACATTCTATAAAATTAAATGAAAACGAAATAAATTTTTTGGGAGAGGGGTGCATTGTATTTTATTATTACCCATCAAAAACTGTATGTGATGGGAAAAAATAATAAGCAGCATTTTTGAGTTCAGGAGAAAAAATTAATTTGAGAAAGTTTAGTTTTATATCTGATGAAAGAATTTCTTTGTTCCTTATTGATGACAAGTGTAATAAAATATTAGCTATCATGAATATTCTATGGCTACATAATAAGAAGTTAAAAAAATAATGAAGTTAGAAATGTACCAAGATGTACCTGAGAAGTGCCTTCTGGCTTAACTTTCATATTCCTCAACATATTTACAAAATCAGATGAAATTTCTCTAGTTTTTAAAATGACTTCTAATAGTGAAACCAAAAGACAAGATGCAGAAACATCATCAGCTGTTTCCAATAGAGATGGCAAAACTTCTTGAAATTCAGATGAAGTGACTAATACCTACAACATAAAATAAACAATCTTGAATTAAAAAATAACATGAAAAAAAATTACTGAAAAGAAAAAAAAGCAGTAATTATTTACAAAATGCTATTTGAATATTCATTACATTTGAGAGATGATGATGGATAAATAAATGAAGATATTAAAACTTTTTACTATATTGAAAAGTCACATTAAAAACAAACTGAGAAGCTTAAAGAAATAAACACAGTGGAACCTTGATTATTCTTCAATATTTGCCATAACAAATAAGAGGCAGATAGATAACAGAAACTCCTGTCATTGCAACATCAGATCAAAGCAGTTTGTAATGAAGTTTCATTCTTAGCATAGTATATAACACAGTATAGATTAAGCCATAATTAGAATTGAAAACTGGTTACATTAGGACTTGCTTACTATTACATACAAAAAATACAACCCAGAATATATCCAAATCAGTATCTAACCATAACAAAGTAAAATATCAAATAATTTTTATCTATTATAATGCTTTATTTTTGAAGTTAATATTCATTCTGTTCACTGAATTGTCTCAAGAGATGGATAGCAAATTTATTGCTTAAAAAAAAGAGAGAGATAAATGGAAAATATTCATTGTAATTAGGTTGTTAGATCATTATTGAGAAAATAATCATATGGAGTATATAACTTCTGCAGCTAATTTTATCATACCTGTAACAGTTATTTTTTATTAATTATAATAATTAAATTGCTATTATTAAATCTTTTTACTCTTCTTTTTTACTGAATGTTGTATCAATTAAATTCAGTACATAATAATTTTGCAATAAAAAAAAATTTACACATATTATGAAAATTCTCATCTAAATCCTTAGCTTGGCTAAAATCTTATGTGGTTTATTACTTTATTTTTGCAGTCTTTTGACTGCATGTATATTTATTAATAATTCCACTTTTCCTTAAGATGACATGGTAGATTACTGAGATACCTCTAAGCATGGGTGAAGAAAATTCGTTTATTTGCAACACAGGAGTGAAAAGAAGAATTATGTAGTATGTGGTCTATCACTTTTAGTTAGTTATTTCTCAGATGGTGCCGTTAAACTGCTATTTTCAAATCCCAAATGCGATACAATGGCAGGTTAAGGGAATTAAAACAACAGCAATTTTAGCTCTGTCATCTAAAAAGTGAATAACTAAATAAAATGGTAGATTGTATACTACATCATGACCATCAGAAATTTACTGCATTTCAAAATGGTAGATTGCATACTATACCATTACTGTCAGAACTTTACTGTATTTCAAGGAAAAGAATCAGGCACCATGTTAGGGAAGAAGAGAAAAAATAGTGATAACATTTCTTTCTTCCTTGCAATATAAATTGTACATTATATCTCCAAGAGTGGGTCTCCCTCTCAGAAAGGTAGTCCCCACATTCAGTTTGTACTGGCTTTTGACTTAACATTATACACTCAATATTTAGAATGTTTTGCTTTAGAGCAGCTATAGAGAGTATCAGGAAAACTGAATAGCTGGAGAAGCTAAGAAAAGGCAAATGCATAACATCAGTAGCTAAAAGTTTTGAAATGATCATATTTAATATTTGTGAAATAAAGAAGCATTAAAGGGTAAAAAAATAGTATTATCAACAGTGCTGTGAACATAGCAAACATGTACTTGATTTCACATAGTTTTACACTAGAGAAGATAATAAATAAATAAATAAAAAAATATGTTTTTTTCATTCTGCAACACTGCTGCTTGTGTTGTCAGAATCCCATGACTGCCAACTGAATATATAATAAATAGGTCCAGTAAAGCTCCACTAATGCCTTTCAGGATCTCAGCAGTTCCAGGCCACTAACACCCAAGTGGACAGCCACATTACATGAATCAAGAACCTGGCTTGTGTGCAGGATGAAATGTGCAATAATGTCTGCAGCACTGTGGAGTATCAGCACAGTAACCATTGGTGTGTATTCCTTTAATGTTGATAGCTGCGCCTACAGTGGTGTGATGTATGATGACAGTGGAACAGCAATGACATCACATCATCTTTTCACATAAATCCTGGTTCTGTGTTCAGCATTATGATGAATGTATCCTCCATGTGTGGAGGTACTGAGGAGAGAGAACCTTTCCAGCTTGCATTCATCACCTAAAATGCACCTAGTACACCTGGCTTGCTGGTATGGAGTATTGTTGGATACACATCTCTGATCACCTCTTATTCGCATAGTCAGTAATGTATACAGCTATAGTTACATTTGTGATGTTTTAAGGCCCATGGCTGGACCCTATCTTCAAGGCCTGCATGATTCCATTTTTCAACAATATAATGCCTGATTTTCCTCAAAACAGAGGGTGTTCCACTGTTGCCCTGACCAGTAAGTTTTCCAGATCTCTTACCCATTTAGAACATCTGGTCATGCACTGTCAACAGACTGGAATGCCCCTATTCACCAGCAACTATGACTGATGAACTTTGGCATCAAGATGAAGCCAAATGGAATGAATAATGCATAATATTATCAAAAGTGCTGTGACACATAGCAAACATGTACTCGACATCACATAGTTTTACACTGGAGAAGATTAAAAAAAAAAATTTTTTTTTTCATTCTGCAACACTGCTGCTTGTGTTGGTCAGGATCTCAAGACTGAAAACTGAATATAGAATGAATAGGTTCAGTAAGGCCACACTGAATGGCATGTCTGACATCTAAGCTCAGTTCGACTTAATATCCTGCTTCGATCCTGATTACAACCATTGTTGCTGCCAGAGGTGGTAGTTCTGTGTGTATCACGGTGCGTACACCAAATCACCTGCAAATTTAATCATGTCTTCCTCCTCTTATACTGTATATGTACAATAAATAAGATTCTGCTACTTGCTTTCCTTTCTGATGTAGCAATTTTAATGGCTAGAAGTATAAGATAATTTACTACAATAAGCTCTGCTATTTCTATGCTAACTTTTTCTTATTTAACTTTTTTTTATAATATTTAGCTATCCACATTACATACTCTTGGATTTTTCAATTAAATAACCTGTTATATAGTTCAGATACTAATTTAAAAATACTTATTGCAATGTTTTGAGCTATTTCTCACGGCTTGTTCTCACAGATATTTTTCAATACTACAAATTTTAAATGTGCCCTTTACCAGGATTCAGTTGCCTATCTTTAGCTTCATACCATTGTAGTCAGGAAAAAAACAATAATTACAATGGCCTGGAGATTACAGTCTTTCATCCAAAATAGTTTCCATATATTTAAATACATCAGTTGCTTGTTGATGATCTTCCTGTGACTAATAATAGATCATGTTCCGTATCGAGGCCTGGAATTCTCAACGAAATTCCCAAGGGCCACAAACATCAGAGCAGCTGAAAAATGAGGTCAACTTACCATTCGAGGAATGTTCCGAAATTAACGAACTAGAGGCAAAAGAGCAAGGCATGTCAAGGAATGCCCAGAAATTTCGGAAAAAAACTCTAGAGCACAGCATCCTACAAGTGTAACATAGAGAAATAGAGATTGTTTCTCTTTGTAAGAAAGTGATTTATAATAGTTGGAAAATTTGCTACTGGTAGATGGCCAACTTGCTCAGAAGCTTAATTTCTTCTCCACCATGGAGCACAGCCAGTTGTAGCTAGAAGACATGTAAGGCTCCTTTCCTTATTTTGTGAGTTTAACCCCAACTTGCATTGCAGAAAATACTGTCAGTAAAGAAACTGTTTCCAACCAGCAGATTTTTAAATTCAAAACGAAACTCACTTGTGAGATAACTCATATTTTCCATATAACAGACCATTTATTGGTAAATTATTTACATATAAAAATGAAATAAAATAAACTGGAAATACTACCATTGTTTTCTTTGTGAACACCACTTATTTTAGTAGCCTAGCGTATCCTAAACCTATTTTTTTTATTCATGTTAAAAGCCATGCCCCTATATTTTTAATCTCATTTTTGGAAAAAAAATTACGATCTAATTACATAAGAATACAATATTAATAAATATAACAGTACTCAAGAAATGTGAGCAGTAGATCAGTAGCAAATAGAATTTTAACAATAGTAAAACAGATGAAATTGAAACAAATAGGTGTAAGCATTAAAAATTGACATAAAAATTACAGCATTTGTTTAAATGAACAATTCATAATTAGATATAATAAGGATATATTAAAATCATACTGATGCAATAACTTTGATAAGGGAAGGAGGAAGACACTGCTTTTCTTTATATAATTTCAGACATGTTTTCTTTGCAAGACTCTTCAATATATCATCTGTGAAAAATTCACACACATTATTTTTTTTTTTTTTTTTTTTTTTTTTTAAGATCATGAGAAAAATAACAGCTTGATAAAGTAATTTCACAAGAGCATTAAACTGAAACTTCTAGTGTTCAAAACTATAAACATCTGAGAGAGAAAGAGAGACTGAGATTCACATAATAATTATAGTTCATTACTGAACAAGGCAATAATTTTGGCAAAATTTTCAAGAACAGAAAAAGAATAATATTCAGTATAAGTAAATTTATGGTTCAAATCTTATAACATTAATTCTCTATTAACTAATCAACTATGAAGACCTTATAAAGCAATTATAAAACAAAAATTAGTACAATTTAATTATGTCAGACACAAAAACACATGTTAAGAAAAGTACATACTAGCACATAACGAGCCAAGTATTTCTAATACATTTTATTATCACTGTCAACATAAAAATGATAAGTTTATACCATTTATGTTAAAGACTAAAATTAAAAGCCATTAAATATTTGAAATAAATGGCTTACATAAATTCATATTGGGAGTACAAATAAGTCCCCACCTTTTTCTTACCAAAAATTGGCCACTTATTGTGGAAGAACGGCGCATTATACTTTATTCAAAGTATTGTCCATCACTAGCCACCACTTTTTCCTACCTTTTTGACAGCATATGGATACCACCTCAGAAGAACGCTTCCTCTTTCGAAGCTACCCACAAATCTACCCAATTTTTGGTAGCTTCATATGATGTGAAGTGCTGCTCAGACAAGCCATGCATTATCAATCAAAACAAGTAATAATCAGAAAGAGCAATATCTAGTGAATACAGCCGGAGGGAGGGAACTTCTCATTTGACTGTAAGTAAGTCATCACCGGCACTGCTACAAGTGAATGAATGTTACCATTTAAGAGAATAATGTTGTCATGTCTGAAGTAGTAGTGGGTATATCTTCCTTTGAATGATCAGCTCAGTCTCATCAACTGTGTTTTGTACAGAGCCCCAGTAACAGTTTCTTTGGGTTTAGCAACTCATAATACATAACACCAAGATGATCTCACCATAAACACAACATGATTTTTGTTCATGAATAATCAGCTTGGCTGTTGATGTTGACGCATGGCCAGATGGTCCCCATGATTCCATCTTCTTTGGGGTGTCCTACTGGATCCATTTTTCACCAGTGACTACACAATGCAAAAAACCCTTTCATTTATGTATGACAAGCAGCATTTCATGTGTAAAAAATCAGTGTTCATTGTTTCTCTGCTTCAGTTCATATGGAACCCAATTTCCTTGCTTTTGAATCATTCTCAATGATTTTAAACGATGTCAAATTGCTTGCTGAGTCACTCCTAATGCAAGTGAAAGTTCTACTTGCATTTAACACAAATCTTCATGCAATAATGCTTCCAATTCCACGTGATCTTACACTTTCATCCTTCCACTCTGTTCTTTGTCTTCGATGTAAAATTCATCATTCTTAAACTTTTGAAACTACTCACAACTATTTCTCTCACTTAAGGCAGCCTCATTATATGCTTCTACAAGCAACTGGTGCACCTCAGCTGTATATTTCTTCAAATTAAAGAAGTAAATCAAAAGTTCCTACAAATGCTGCTCATTTGAAATGAAAAAATATATGATGCTGATACAAAATCTCTAATATTTCAAGGTTATGTTGTTAGCACGTCTAATTTTACATTTTACACCAGACAATTTGACCATAACTTACTGATGTTGCGATTTTTTCCCAAATGGCAGAGACTTATTTATACTCCCAATAAATATAATAACAATTTTAATAAATAATTTATTAACTTTACAATCAAAAGCTCTTAATTCTTGGAGGTAAATTAATTTCATGACTTAACTTTTTAATTGTAAGTAATATCGCAGTACTAATGAATGAAATTAACATGCACAGTTTCAAAAACAGTATTCTTTGAAGATACTCTCGATTTAATTTTTTATACTTGAACATTTTAAATGCAAGACACAATGTAAAACCACATAAAATTTCAACAATCAGCACAACACGGATAACAAGACCCGCCCCAAAAAAACAATGTGGTAATTTTAAAATTTAACAATTTAAATGTTATTATATTAAAGTATAAATTAACATTGTATCATCCTTATTAATTATTACTATTTTAATGAAAATTCATTAAAAAATATATTATCCAAAAAGGATCAAATTCAAAGTAAAATATATAAATGGATACGAGAAAGCATATTATTAATTTATAAACTTAACAGGATGAAAATAGAATTGTTTTGTATGACTAAAGTTCCCATGAAAATAAAATGTTTTCGTATGACTGAAGTTCACATTTAACCTTTTATTATCAAAATAGAGAAAATGATATAATTAATAGAAGAATACCACAAACCTTTAGAAATCTTGTTGATGACGTCATGTACATTAGAAGTAGGCAGAACATCACCAGCACTCAAAAGAACATCAATTATAACAGAAATATACCATTCCTTTTCATCTTTAAATTTAAACATGATTAAGGACTAAAACCAAAATGTGAAAAAATTATGAATATAGGCTTAATATTTTCATGCATTACTTTAAAGCACAGAATGAAACTAAATATTTATGTTTCACTTTTATACAAGAAAAACTTATTGCCTTACTCTGGATTACTGCATTATGTCAAAGAATATTGTGGCAATCTGTCAAATTTGCCCAAGGAATTCCTGTATAAATCATGATTCAGCTTCACTTTACAATCAAAATATGTTTTAGTAAAAACAAAACTCATGCAATCCCTTGAAATAACATTAATAAATCAGAAGCAATTTAATTCCAATAAGTTGCAGTCTAAATCTTTATTTAATGACAGATTAACAATTATAAAAAAAAATGCAGATCATTTTTAGAACTACATTTGCCTTGTAAAACTATGCATCTCTCTACTGATAAATAATGAAGAAGCTGCATGTATGTATTCATGTATATATGTATTTTCCTTGAACTGTAGAAAACGGGAGCATCTGCAACCACCAAATTTTTAAAACATGTAGTCTTCCACCCTAACATGTTCAATTTGAAGCCTGAATTTTGAATTTGTTTTCATTTATTTTATATTTTGTGAGAATTTAAGCAACTTTTGTATAAAAACTCAACAGTATGAAAACTTTGTGTTGCCACTTTGTGCAAGATATTTATACTTAAGATGTAAACAGAAAACTCAACAATGTAAAAAAAAATGTGTGTTCGGCAAAACCTAAAATATTTGTCTTTTACAAACTTAGTGATCTAAAATCAAAATGCGTTGCCACCACCTAAATTAAAATAAAATAAATTAAAATTTTTTATCTCACAAGCAGTGTGTTATTATTCAGCAACATATAAGATAGTATTTTTCTTCCACATTTATTTGGTTATTAATTAACAAACTAAGCAATTTAAAAGCAATAAAAGCAGGTTAATTTCCATTACAATTAATTAGTAGATGGATCTGTGAAATTACATTAGCTGGATTAATTAAAATCATTATGTATCTGTTTCATTTAGATAATAACTATTTTAGGCATTTGGCTGCACAAGCGGCCATAACTTTGACGCCAGCTGTAATTTTGATTATATATTTTGTATCTTATGTATGTAAGGTAAATGTATGAAAGCAAACTTTTAATTTTAATTGGCAATAACCTCTTCTATCCTTCATTTTAATTTGGGTATTTCTGCTTTCTGTCCTAAAAATTGTAACTATTTATAATGCATCAATTTAAAATACATCATTTCAAAGTAATCTGCATTATACGATCTTATGCTTCATATATTTTTTACCCAATCACTGAATAAGATTTTTATCTAGAACCAAAACCTTTTTGATCTCTCCTACATTTCCTTCTGAATATATCACTTTCCAAATTGCTTGTATCAAAGTAACACATCGCCGCTTGTTTCTTTTTATCATCCATTTTGTTAATATGTGTTAAGCTTCCATAGCATCCATTTTATTTATGTCAGATTAATGAAAAGTGTGTCAACCATGAATACAAAGTAAATAACTGAATTTGTCCATGTCTGCATTCTTTGTCATACATCTATGAAACCACCAAGCTTTTCCAACTTTAGTAATGAATATGTGTGTGTACACAGAGAGAGATAGATATACGCACACATGTTACATACATATATATATATACATACAATATAAAAAGGGTAAGGGATGTTTCAAAAAATGATCTCAAAAAGTTTGAAAAACACTGCATGAAAATTCTCTATTTATTATTGAAAACAGAAGTTTAAAGAAAATACTCTAGGACTCTAGGACAAATCTATTTACTACACAACTAAAGACCTTGATTTAAAAAATTAAATTAAGAAAAAAATCATGACTATGAACATTTATTTTCTTTCTTTTTATAATGATTTTTGCAGGGCATTACACACAATCCTAAGTTACTTTTCACAAATAAACATTTAAAAAAAAACTTTTAAAATAAAGTTTAAAGGATATTTTTCAGCTAATTGCAGAATTTTCATAGACAAATCTTTTTTCTTCTCACTGTCCACACTTGAAGTTATAAATTCCATCATCCTTTTGCAGATGGCAATGACATTTGATGGATTGGCCAGCTGATATATCAGTTCCAATGTCTAAAATTATGGACAGCTGTAATCACATCATTTTAACATATGATATATTACATCTGTGTTGCAAATCTATAAAAAACAGTATTTTCAAAAAATCAAAGGAAACATAAAATATGTGATACAGGAATTATACAGCAAAAGAAATACTCAATATTCAAAGCAGCAGCTTAAATGCAGTCAAATCCTGCTATTAATAAACCTCTGTTGATCAACATTTGCTACATCCAATTCAATAAGAAAAATGAAGGACCTCCTCCAAAACTGTAAAAAATGACTGATACATCATTAAAAACATAGTGCTCTCATATCTACAAAGAGATATGAATGATATTCTAATTAGAAAAAAAAGTAATAACTATTAAGTGCTATTGAAATGTTTTTGGTCTTCTTAGTTTCATCATATGGCAGTAATTACCTAAAATAAATTATCATAAATATATCAGTTCTCACCCTTCTGTCAAAATACAAACTTCCCTCTAAAATATAACAATTATTCTATTTTAATGCTTATCTAATATTTATATGGTTGAAATTTCTCAACTTTTCCCCATATCCAAATTTTCTGTGAGGCATAAATTACTGAGTTGACCTTAGATAAATTGTAATTTCTGACACATTAGTTAGGCCACATCTAATCTGCATTTTACTAATAACACTCATTTTAGCTTTAAGATGGAATGTTTTATGATTACAATTTACCACATGGATACATTTTTGACATAAAAAATTTTCACTTATACAGACAAAACAGAGATTAAAGAATGAAAAGTTTTCATCTGTCTATAAAATGTTGGAAACTTGCCCAATGTCCAATAAGAATACATTTCTCCTACCCAAGATATGTTCCATATGTGCTCTGATGTTCAAGAATTGGTTGTTGCATTCACTTTTTCATCAACTTTGGAAGGGGATAGATATAAAAGAATGGACTGCTTTTTATACATGGCTCATTTTTAGGGCTGCTAATTTTTTGACCAAATTTTAGTCAACAACACTGATATTTCATGGATTGATTTTTGTTGTAACCACATAAAAATACTACACTGTAGTTACTCATGTATTCCCCTGCCCCTTTTTTTTACTAATTTCATCTTACAACAATCAAGATGGGAAAATTATGCAAATAGTTTAATTTCTGAAGGATACGTTATGTTGTAAGACCATAACAAATGAAATATAGATGAAACCATTTCAAAATATAGGAAATCTAGCTTTCTGAACACCTTGAAAAAGGGGGTACTTATATGAATATTTAAAAAAAAAAAATTCAGAACTTTAAGCTAGGGTAAAAATATGTGAGGGAGAAAAGTATATGAGTGTGAAGTATATTTAAATAAAAAAAATAGATGTGACCGAAAGTTTCATTCATTATATCCGAGGAAACGTATAAACTATGGTTGGAATAGCAGGGTTTGACTGTTTACAGAAATCATACTGTTAACAATAAACCGACAATCTTTTTAAATTTATAATAAGAAAAATGATTAAAAAAAGAAATTTTAAATACTACCAATAATAATGTCATCATTAAAACCCTCCAGGTGGCGAAGATATTACCCCTATTCTCCCAAATTTCTTTTCTTGATTATAATTCCAAAATGAACCTCATAATTTGTACTTTGACTCATTTTCTTTTAATATATATGCTATTTTAATTGTCTGAACACATCTGGGCATCTTGAAATGAAATTCATCATCTCTAGATAGATCACAGTAAATATAAGTTAACATCTAACTAATGCAGACAGCCACACAAAAACACAAATTTTAAATATTTAAGTAATTTACTACCAAATTAATATATCTGCATCCTTTTTTAAGTCTTCAAATTTAGCCTTCATAGATATTTGTAATTTTAAATACAAAATTTTGTATAATTTCAGAGAGACTACAGATAACCTTCTGAGGAAATAAATAATTTAAGTGATGTAAAGAAGAAATAGTTACCTATTTTTATAATATTTAATGGCTTAAATATAAAATAAGTTTTTCAAATTCCTAAAAATACTGAGGTGTGTCAGAAAAACCACATTTTATAAGTATAGTACAAGGATTCTCAACTGGGGTTTGTGTGAGGGGGATTTCATAGTTTCAGGGTGGCATGCAGTCAGCCTTTTATTTACTTGGTATGTATTTAGTTTATTAATATAAATATCTATTGTTATTCAGCTTTTAGTATTTATCACCATTTTCTCTTGTTTAATTTATAAAACACATTAAAAAGAATCTAAATTTAAATAAACGTATTTTTTGCATTTTGGAAAGGGGGAGGGAGAGGAATGATCATCTAGCAAACGTAAAGGGGTGCATGGGCAAAAAAGGTTGAGAACCACTGGTATAGCAGAACATTGGCTAATTTTCTTATGACATATTTTTCATACAAACTGACATGCTGAATCTAAAAATTAGTTCGCCATATTCAAAGTATCAGTAATTCAATTTTCATAAGTAAATATCCATTTTGGGAAAGTAATTTTTAAACCTGAATGATATAAAATATTATGAATATTTTAACTGTAAAACAGACTAAAAACCTTAAGCTGCAATGTTTCATCTGGTAATTTAAGGCATTCCATAATTATTTCTTGCTGCACACTTGTAATACTTGGTTTTAATCTCTTTACAACTGAAATTAAAGCTTCAATCCCTATATAAAAATATATGAAATATTAGTTAAATAAAAATATTAGTAAAATAATGCATAAGAAAACATTTTCAAATAAGTAAATTAAATATAAGAAAATACTTAAAATATAAACATTACCTATTAATTTCAAGTTTACATTCTTTGATTTCAAAAATGTAGAAACAGATGATAAAACAAGCTCAGTTAATTCTATATTTGTTTCCATATGAGTTAAGGCTTGAATTACTTCATACATGATAGCTAGAAAAATTAAAGTTTATTATTAATACAAAAAAATTTTTGATTCCAGATAACTATAGTAACAGGTTTATTGAACGATATTTACCGTGGCACATAGAATTGTGTTGGCCAGTTTGCAGCAAAGTTTCCTTTAAGATTGAAGTCAGCTTTTGACAATGCCTAAACAAAAACAAAATAATAATAATAAATTAAATAAAATAAAAAATAAAACAACATATATGTGTAACTTTAGACAATGTCTACAAGAAATAAAACTATAATAATTATAAATAAATAAAAGAAAAATACTACAACTAACAACAACATGCTTCCATATAGTAATCAAAATGTTTAATGTCAAAAGTAATCACATGCACCCCTAAAACATCGATAGTAAGTAATTATGCAATATTTAAAAATGCCAAATTTATTTTTAAATGAAAACAGCAGTGATGCATATACATGGAAGATATGCATACTGTGTATATAAGGGTTTCCCAATGTCCAGGATTTTTCAATGAGATTGATTGTAGACCTACTTACTCAATTTTACTGTTAAATGCATCACCCCTAGTACAAAGGATTTGTTTTCAACTGTAGTCAACATTTGGTTTTAAGAAAGAAGTCAATTACAGGTCTTAACACAAAAAAATATGTAGTCTTGAAAATGAATTTCAAATAGTCATGTAATGATTTATATGAATATACAAAACTTAGCAAACTATGAAATGCCAGCATTCTATAGAATGATTAGGCGCTGTATATAATGCCAGATGTTTTTAGGCAAAGTATGAAATGTGAGAATTATTACATACTTTCCCTAGGCATTCTATGGAATTACAAATGCTGTTTAGACAAAGTATGAAAAAAAGGTTATGATAAGGCTATTATTTAAAAGATGTTCATGCCTCAAAAATACAAATATTATTTTAAAAAATTAAGGAAAGAGCGCATTAAAAAGCTGTTATTCGAAATATGTAAAAGTACAGTGAGATGTTCTTGATAAAATATAATAAATTTGTATTTTCTATCAGGCTGAGATTGGGAATCCATAAGATCTACCTGACAACAGAAATTAAATTCAGAAACAATGTAAGTTTCAGAACAATGCCCTTTTCAATATCTTTCTGCTTTTTCTGGAAAGGCTCACAAAGGTGGTTGTACAATTCAATATCATTATGTGTAACGTTTTGGCATTTGGTTGAAAGTTTTTCAACATTCTGTCACATCGTAAGTGTGCAGTACTCAAATGAGTTTTCACGAAGTATGGGAAATAACTCAGTGTCCGTGGCATAATAATGTATAGTATTGATGCTTTTAACAGGATAAATGAATGTACTTTTGTTTTCTACAAACATCACATCCTAGCAATTCAGCAGCCAGTAGTCCCGTGGTCTCTTCTTAGTAGCCATTTTGGCCTTTTTACATCATTTATTAACTTCTGGTAAGTAGTTTCGGTTCTTCAAAATGAATTGGAAATGTATTTAATACTTTGCCGGTCTATCATTTGGCATTTTATAGAGTGTTTAGGAAATGTGTGAAATATGAATTGTTTCATACATTGCCGGTTAATTTTGGACACTGGCACTCTATAGAATGACAGATTTCAAACTTTGCCTGTAACATATACAAATTATTATAAGTATTTTTTTTTTGTTTTTTTTATAGTGATATATAATATTTTTTAATAAATAAAGAATAAATCAAAATGCAGTATTCATTTTTAGACACAAATTTGTAACAATTCTAAATTATTTTGATCAAGTAGCCTTATATTTCCCAAGCATGAATATTTCTTAGAACATCTTTTTCGTTTTTGATCTTAAAAAAACTCCATGCAACTTTCATCAAAATTTATTTTTATGAAAACTGTCAGCAGTAGTTAAATAGTTGTTGACAATA
This sequence comes from Stegodyphus mimosarum, assembly GCA_000611955.2. Taxonomy (NCBI): domain Eukaryota; kingdom Metazoa; phylum Arthropoda; class Arachnida; order Araneae; family Eresidae; genus Stegodyphus; species Stegodyphus mimosarum. The sequence goes on along the minus strand of KK115784.1, from coordinate 76,643 downwards.
TTGGATGTTTCACCGGTAAGGATTTAAATTCTAAATTTTTTTTCTCTAATTCCATAACTCCAATCTAAAAATCTAACAAGTATTGGAAAAAGCTTTATTTCCTTGTGATTGGACACACCAGTGAAGACTGAAACAAATAAAATTTTTTCTAAATCATTGTGTAGCTTTTAAAGCATAATGCATTAAAACATTTAGTACTATTACTTCAGCCTTGATTCATGCACATGTAAATTTAGGCTCAAATGCCACTTGAAGCAGCTTGGATGTACAATCCACAGACCTACTATGGTTGTCGCAAATAATATTGCTATGGTATGTAAAACTTCTACTGCAGTTAATTCTTCTTTATTATCACCCATTTTTCTCCTATTCGAAAAAATTCTTTAATGACGAGCTAGATGCAGCAGCAGAGTTTGACATTTTATGTTTATTACTATTCATATGAAGTTCAAGATCTGTACGTTCACCATGGCTTATTGAAAATTTTGAAGAATATGTATTGATTGTACTGTACATTGGAATCACTTAGTGTTTTCAATAAACAAATATTTCTTCTGTAGATCTATATTAAATATACATTTTTTAAAGGAACCCATTACTTAAAAAATAATATTAAACATAAATAATAAATTAAACTGCAATAAAACATACCCTTAGCACACAGATCATGCACTGGTTGATAAATAAAAAATATATGTCATTGCCAAATGGGAAACGTTATTACACATTATCATTTCGGCAGATTTAAAAAAAAAATTAACCTGTATGCAAAATCAAAATGATGTTGGAGTAAAAATTTTATGATCTCAACATGACAAAATAACGATGGTTTCAAATGCATATATATACATTGAAATTTCAGCAAATGAAAAAAGAACAATTTTAAATGCCATGTAATAATGTGTAAGATGATACATACTAACATATGTAATGCACCGTTGATAATTAAAAAATATACGTATATATTACAAATTAAAATCATAATCGAATTAATATATCTATTAAAAATTACACTGCTGTTTGTAACTGAAAGTCTGAACTGCAGCTGTGAGCTGTAAGCAAAAATTCTCACACTTTGCCTTTGGAATAGTCAAATGGTAAAGATTGGCTTTTTGAGTATCAGTAAAAACAAATGAGGACATCTAAAATTTATGTATAGAGAAGACTTTGTTTTGTGTTTTTAAAATTAGGGTTTATAATCCCTCTATTGAAGCAAATAAGTGTTGCTCATTGAAGAACTTGAGCATTTTAGGACGAAACATTAAACTATTATTGTTAAGTCTATTTTTAATAACAGTGGTAAAATATGATACACATTAAGAAATACTATGAAAAATAAAATTTGATTAATTTTTTAGTTTAAAAAAATTACTAATTTACAAAAGAATGGAAATTTAGATAAATTAAAAACACATTATCATATGCTATATTATATTAGTCTTGATATTTTTTTTTAATCTTTATCTCTTAAGTGCAGTATTGACAGAATAAAGAAATGCAGTAAAAAATACTCACTCTGGTTTCTTACATAGAAATGATAGCATTTTTATGATGTCAATTTGCAACCATGGTGCAGGAATATCACTATAATTCATACTACGTGGAATTCTCCTGAGTAAAATTTGATCTTGCAAATCCACTAAGCTGTCGATCAAGTATGTAAAATCTGAAGGTAATCTCTAAAACACAAAGATAGTATGAAAAATATTTTGGAATTTACTGCACAGAAACATAACACTTATTTGACTGATAAAGACTATTGGCTTAATAAAACAGAAAATACGGTACTTTATTGTTATCGGGACTAGATTCCAAAATGTGAGTTTGCATGCAAGTATGCGTGACACACACACAAACATACATACATATGTCCATTTCTGAATCAAATCCCGATAACTGAAAATACCATAAAATGTCAATGTAATTATGAGCAAAAAGTTGCTCCCTAAAAACTATATAAATAAAACACATCTGGTTCTAACAGTATTTTCGAGGGACATTTGTACATGAAATTTTCAGTACTTTCCACTGAACATGTTATAAATTTTTATGTGCCAGTGTGAATATCACTGAATACTTGTTTCTCACAATGTTCATTCAATGTTCACTGGATCACTGGATACTTGTTTCTCACAAATGAAAGTACAGCTAATTTCCAATTAACTGAGCTTTGTCTAAAAAAATTAAATTTGTTTACTGCAGAACAACGGATAAATTACCATAGCAAATTTCTACAAGAAATAAATACAAGGACAAAAATTGCCTAACATGAAAGCAGTAATAGCAGATAATGCTATAATATTTAGCACACGTTTTTATCCACAACAGTACATAATATAACTAGGCATATTCTGGAATATAAAAATAGTGTTAAATAATCCATTAAAATAAATTAAGTGTACAGTTATTAATATTCAATTTCCCACTGACTTTTATTGAAATACAAGAGTAATACAAGCATAAACATCATTTTTCTGTTTTGAAGTATATCCTTATTTTGAATGTTGGTTTAATTTATGCAATCAAATAATCTTATTCTCAAACAGACTGTTTAAAAATATAAGTAAACTGTTAATAGTATTTTCTGTTGATTATGAGGGAAGATCAAAAAGTTTTCAGGGGTCACTGCAGCATGTATGAATATTAGTGTGTTGCAGATATGGGTATAGAAGCACCAACATCTTGGGATGAGATTATTGTGGCATTCATCTATTTCTAAAGAGTGTGTGGAAAATGCTCAAATGTTATCACCAAATGCAATAAAGTGGACCAATGTGCTGTTATTCTTTTCTTGGCTGCAAAATGCAGATTGATCTGAGATGCCCTCTACAACCATTACAGATAACAGCAAGTGGGCAGTTTATGATGTGATTAGGGCAGAAAGTCACAAATTCATTCATACATTCTCAAAGGATCTCAACATATGCTCCAGTGGCATGCAGTGCAGAAGTCAGGCTATCGTAATATCTGCAGTCAGGGAATACCGCAGGCATTGGATTCTGAACAAAAATCGAACCTGATGGCTGTTTGCCTACAGCACCTGATGTGTTTCAGTGTTGAAGGCAACACATTCTTTGAGCACATTGTTGCAGGTGATGGATTGCCACCACTGACAACCTGAGTTGAAAACATTGAATAAGCAGTAGTGTCATCCTTTGTTCCCTCATTCCAAGACATTCAAGAGCCAGTTATCTGATGGAAAAGTGATGCTTACCCTGTTCTTGATTTTAGATCCCATTGCTTATTTATTTCAAGAATCCAGGTGTCTCCATCAGTGGGGAACTGTACTGTGAAACACTGGAGAGATTATGACATGGAATTAAGATGGAACACCCAGGAAAATTGCAGAATGAGGTGATTGTGCTTCATAACAAGTGCCCCCATATCAGATATGCTTTAACGTAGAAATTACAAAAAGTAGGAGACACTCAAGCACTTTCCTTGGAGTCCTAATCTATTCCCATTCGATTTTCACACTTTTGGTCCCTTAAAAAAGTCCTCAAAAGGTCGACAGTTCAGGTCAAACACAGAAGTACAAGTTTCTGACTTCTTCATGCAGTAGAAAAAGTTATACCTAAAAGGTACATTCAACTTGGTGAAGAGATGGGATGATTGCCTAAATGCTCAAGAAGATTGGGCTGTACCGACTTCGAATGTTTTTGATTACCCCTTATATAACACAGGCTATTCCTCTTTCCTGTGCTTTTTTAACTGCAATTGGATTAACCATGGATGCTGTTCATGGTATTATCCTAGTTGATGTGGAGCCTACTCTTACTCATTTTAAAGTTAAAAGATTGAAAAATCATTTTTTGCTTTCAACTCTCTTGTCTTTCTTAATTACTCTGAATGTCTTGGAATTATTTGTATTTTAAAAACACTTTTCCTTTCAATATAATTTGCAATGTTCTTCCAAGAGCTTGTTAACTTCAAATTAATTTATTTAATAAAAATTTTAAAACTATTATGAAAAATTTTGAAAATCATGTCAGTTTTGCTCTTGCAGTGCAATGGAAGACAAATTTTGTAGTAACACTAAGCACTGCTTTTCATCCAATAGGCTTACAACAAACTGACTGCTTGAGTCTGCATAATGCAGCTACTGATAATTTCAAACATGATAATACTGTCCATGAAAACGGGTTCATTATTATAAGTGCATAGAATCTGTGCAGCTAAAACTAGATGAATTTAGGGCTTAGTCTTACAACTTAAGATGCCTGTCAGACTAATATAATGAAGGAAAAAAAATTGGAAGTTTAACATTCCAACAAGATAAAGATTTGTTCTATGAAGCTGGATCACTTCATTTTTATTGATTTAAAATAAGTATAAACATAAATTTACCTCCCAAAATTTTTAAATTTTGAAAATAAAAGTTTTATGAACAAATATTTAGTGCACAAAATTTAAAAATTAGTATTTATGACTGTTTGAAAATATGTCTTTGGAAAGTATTTTAAGATTTTATTGGTTTAAAATGCATATTAAATAATATTACTTAATTGTTTATGGTGGTTTTAATTAAATAAACTTGCAAGCAAAAATCTGAATTTGAAGGTAAATTATAACCAAAAAATAAATAATGAACTTTTTATTTAGTTATGATTGGCCCTTGGATTCAGATTTTAATAAAGTAATCAATTCATACACTATATTCAAAAGCCAGTGACATTTCCATATTTACAATATATCAATATTATATACTAAAAAATTCTAACAAAAATATGCAAAACTATTTATTTATTCAAAATCAAATTACAGCAAATGTATGGTATTTTCCTTTTTGAAAACTAGTACCTCCTCTTAACAGGAAGCAATGATAATGCTGAGTTAAGACTATTAAAATTACAAGGAAAATTAGTAAACTTCACTATTTTCAAAACAGATGTATGCATATACAGCCTTCAGCACACTACATATTTATTATACAGCTATAATTCATATCAACAACAATAAAAGGCAAAACTAAAATCATTTGGCATTAATGTCACAAAAAAAAAAGTTCAGTAAATTCATAGATATCAACATGAAAAACATGTGTTCTATTATTTATCAAATTCTGGAACACATCTCTTACATTTATTTACATAAAATGATGCAAAAACTTCCATTTTTTCTTCACAATATATCCATTCTATATATTTGTATTTTAATTCTGATCTGTAATAATTCTTCTTGAAAAACTATTTCACTGCATGGGTTTCAAATAATTTTTCTTAGTTTGACTGCATGGGTTGCTCTAATTTTTTTACTACACTAACCTAAATATTTACACATGAATCTATATTTTATCTGAAACGCAATAATGTATACATAACCAGCGAAAACAAAGAGCATTATATTTAATGATTTTCCTAGCCTGATAAAAATCCAATGCATTCATTCAAAGTTTTTTCTTGAAAAAAAATTGATTGCACGGGTTGCTCTGATTTTTTTTAGTGTATTTATTTGAATATACATGCATGCTTTGATGCAAGAATTCAGCAGTGGGATGAAAAACTTACCACGAATTAATATTCATTTTCTCTAATCAAACTATGTAACTTCAGTGATTGAAACTTAGTATATACTTGGAAGATATATGATGAACAAATCTGAGTATACACTCAGATTTCAAGACGGCAAATTAGTCATGACTTCAGGATAGGTATATTGCTTATACCGATCCCAACCTTAATTCTTTATAATACTAGTAATAAACCATCAAACTAATCTATTACTTACTTACTTGTGTAAGCTAAGAATAGCATTCAAGACTAGATGCTCTCCAATACACAGAGTAACAATGTTTAGATCTGCAGTATTTAAACCTGCACAGTTATGTTAAAGTATAATGCTTAATATCTGAAAAGCTCCTCCTAATAAAACTAGAGGTATTTTTTAATACAAATTTTCCCTAATTGTTTGAAATATTATATTTATATGTTCATTTTATACATTTGCATTTTAATTCTGATCTGAAATAAATCAATCCTTATAATACCTAAATGACAAAATCCTTTTGCATATCAAGAAATTTAAATACCCAATAAAAACAAGTACAGTAATCAAAATGCTGAATTATGTAACTTAAATTTTATACCTGTACTACTTTAAAAATAGTTTGCACAGCAGCGGCCACAACTTCCAGCTCATTATCAGATAAAGCTTTCTCTAATTTTGGGAAAGCCATTAGATCAGCACTTTGGCTTCCAGCTAATTGAAGACAATGACCAAGTGCCAAAACAGCTAACTTTCGAACATCAGCTCTAAAACATGCAAATTAATTGTATTTGGCAATATATATTACATATATATATAACTATTAAATAGATATATACAAATTAAGTTTATTTCACATTACAATTGCAAATAACAGCATGCTGCTTAAAAGCTAAGCCACTATGTAATTAAATTACAAATTAAAATGTTTTTATTTCTTAAGAAGAAGAGAGACCTGAATCAAATACTCTCAAAATGTAGAGAACTTTTATCTGCCCTAATTTATGTACTCTACCTTAAGGTTTTATTTTGCTCAATTTAAAATTCAATTCTTAAGGTTTCTTAAGGTTTAATTTTGCTCAATTTAAAATTTTATTTAAATGATATTTTCTCTTTGAATATTATAAACTTCTCATGAAAATGTTGTGTGGCACAATAATAATAATGAATGCAACATAAAAATTTTTAGAAATACAGCAAATTTAATATTAACAGCAATTTAGTTGGAATTTAGGCATATTTTAGCAAAACGTTATTACACTAGCAGCGAAATTTATAACATTTAGTATGGAAATATTTTGTGAAAAGCAGTGAGATGCAATTCAGAACAAGTTTTTCCAAGAACACAGGTCATATCAATCACAAAGCAGATGTTATGGAGAAAAATTCTTTGCACACATGGCACATGAAAGCTTCACATGGCAAATTAGGTTGAAGAATAACAGTAACCTTTAAAATTTGCAAGTTATAATTTTGATTCCAACAATGGAAAATTCTGGATGTTTTTTCGTGATTTAAAATATCAAGTATGTTCTCTAATCCATAACTTTAAAGGTCAACAGATTTGTAAATTTACACATTTATATATAATAAAATACATTCTCATGCAATTTTATATATATTCCATAATAAAGATTGAATATTCTATGTTTAACCCTTTTCACACTAGAGGAATATACATGTATGTAACAGGATGAACTGCAGAACGCTGCAATAGATTGGTGATGGCTCTTTTTATTGTAATAACTTGGTCAGGCTTTACTGCATAGTTAGAAAGATGACACTCGAAGACAGACGTAGCCGTAAATTCTGCACATAGTTTTATTCCTTGATGATTAATTCTTAGGACACATATTCTGTTTAATTGAACATCACTGTGGTTATGCTATGCAGCCCACAATTTTATACAAATTATATTTTTAGAACAATGGACAATAGCTAGCAAAGGTTAAGCGACATGTTGCAAGTAATGTAGCATCTTAAGGGCAAGAGAGCTAGAAGCAAAATGTGCCCAGTTATCCATTATGGCAGTTATTATGAAAAAGTTTCGGTTTAAGTTGTTACTTATGAGAAAATTTTAGTTCTTGAAATTCTGAGTTCAAGTTCTGAATAAGATATGTCAGCAGCACCACACAGTGCAGAAAAATGCATGCAGTAATGTGAAATATCTTGGCCACTGGATTACTGGTGAAAAAGAAGAGGTTGATCCTGAAAAACCTCTGCTATACAGAAGAAGCATGCTGCAAGGAATATGAAACATGTGCAATCTGTTCTGGTATAAAAAAACAAGCCTGTTCCTGGTATAAAAGATTCATACGAAAGTTTTCAGAAATAGCTAAACCTCTAAACAATCTAATTATGAATAATGCAAGCTGGACACTGGGACCAGAGGAAGAAAACTCTTTTCAGACATTAAAATAACTTTTTATTAGCCATCCCATCCTAAAACAAAATGATGCAACAGAACCTTTTCAGACAGATGCTAGTAACTATGTTTTAAGTGTTGTGGCAGTATGAGGAAAAGGTTCAGAAAAACATCCAATAGAATATGTTAGCCAGCAAAAGAAATTACTCTACAACAGAACAAGAAGCCCTTCCTGTTGAATGGGCCTTGAATAAATTCTACGGCTATATGGATGGTCAAGAGATTATGGTGGCATCTGACCACTAACCACTGAAATGGATCTTAAGCTTAAAGTCACCTATTGGTAGATGCACCATGCAATTACCGTTCTATAATTTGAAGATGGAATACATCCCTGGGAGAGCAATTTTGTAGTCGATATGTTGTCATGTCCTGTGTGCAACCAGAAGTGCAACAAAAATCTATGGAGAATAATTGAAGGATACAGATTTTAAAAAAGATGACAGTCTCTCAAAAATAAAGTAAAATATTCAAATCTTTCTAGTTACACCAGATGAGGTTATACTATGAATTAAGGAATTTTGTATTGCTATTCCCCAGGTTCTGATCCAGAGGAAGCTCAACGAGTAGTACCAATACATGAGTGAGAAAAAATTCTGAAGAAATATTATTATTCTCCTATAGCAGGACATTATGGTGCTGAAGGGATATACCACAAAATTTCCCAAAGGTATTATTTTACAGGAATTCAAAAATACATTGCATTTTACATAAAAGAAAAATGTGCTGAGAGCAACCATTACAAACCTGCTGCTGGTCTCTCATCAGGATGATGCTGAAGCAAGAATGGGAGGGAGGCTATAACAAATTTTGAAAACAATATAACTTTTCTCCCCTCATTCCAAGGTTAAACTTGCTGAAGGGACTTTGCTCTTCTTCCCTAAGATTTGATTTAGGATTGTGCCATTGTTAGTGTGTCTTTTTCTGTCCACTAACAATGGAGTCTGCAGTAACAGTTGTCTTCTGAAAGTGGAATGACGTAACATTATATAATTTACCTCTAGCTGTGATGCATCTGTTTGTAATTCATTTTATGTCATATTTAAAAGTAAATATTTTACACAGCACTTGTATAGTGCTTGTTATGAAGAAAGAAAATTTACACTCCTGTTACAGAGTGCAAGTCTTTATTTGTTTGTGATGTGTTAATAAAATCAACTGTTGAAAATTTTGTAAAATTCAGAAGTACAGTGATATGTAAACTTTCTCATTAAAACACTAAACACAAAGTTTTTAATATGACAATTTATGAAAGCTAACTGATTAAGAAAAGACTAGTGAAACCTATGTACCTTGGAAACACATTTTCTGAGAGGATTTTCTTAGAAAACTACTTTTTAATTGATTTAAGCATGAGTTACCATTTCATGGATAGTTTTGATAATTATTCAAGGATAAAATAAGTAAAGACAAACAGTAATGAAAGCAAATTACAATTAACATTTCTTTAACATACTTCTCATGATTTAGTCTATCTTGAACCAGATGCAGAACATTGTGGACAGTCTCAGAATTAATAAGGTTGCATATACATGTTAAAGAAAATAACACTTCCATGTAATTAGAGCTACAAAGGTCCTAAAGAAAAAAAAAAAATTCCATTTAATTACTTTTGCACTTTGGTTAATCATTTCTAAACTGAAATACTTAATAACTTTGCATAATATATGTTGTTGTATGTAAAACTAAAGCATTAAAACATGATTAACTGAAATTAGTTTTACGTGTATCTATGATAAAAATGTAAGCAGAAAAATCATCTCAAGCTTAGTTGAATTTATTCTTCTCAAAGTACACTGCTACTTTGGTACATGCCTTGTTTGAAAGCAAAAACTTTTGTTCGATATATGACATTTGTTTGGAATATTACTCAAGTTTGATGAGTCATGACTGCTCGCACTACACTTATTTACCTCTTTTGAGAGAATGCTACAATGGCTTATAAGCACCAATATGCCTGCTGCTACTATTCAATATACTATAATTCTGAAATGATTTTGCATTTTTCCATACAAATGTTTTGTAAATTTATTAACAAAGAATTTCAGGAAGGTTAATGAGAAGAGTCAAGCTACAAAGAAAATGGTAAGGATCACCATGGAGGTGAAAAAAAAAAAAGATTGTTGATAAGTAAGAAGATCTGGTACTTGACCTATTGCATACTATATACCAAGTATGATAATGTTTACACTTGTGAAAAAGAAAGCCACTATTAAATCAGCTAACATTGCAATGGGAGTGAAATCAACATCCAAACAAGAACAGATACACAATACAGCATTTTGAAAAATTGCTTTTGATCTGGATAGCAGAAAAATATTTATGTACAGTATCATGTGCAGTGTTTCATTTAGGTACAGTATATATATTTCATCCGCTGCATATATATTTTAGTACTAAACAGTATTACAATAATAATAAAAGGATTTTTTATAAGAATGGATTAATTATTTTCCCTTTATTTCTAATTGGAAAAGTTTGTTTAGTATACATCCAAGAATCTGGAATGGATTAATGATACGTATCGAGGTACCACTATAACTGAATACAGGTATGGCATAATTATGCAGAAAAATAAAATGGGGGGAAAATGTAGTTACCTTAAAATAATCATGTATACATATTCTTGGGATATATGAAGGCTTAGTGAGGGGTATGTAAAAAGATTATAAAAAAAATAATTATTGCAAAAGAAAGCTGAATATTTAAAAAGTTTTAATTTATTAATGAATAAAATGAAAAGCAACTACAAGAATTTCCAGTGAGTATTACTGACTAAAATGCGTATCAAATCAATATAATTAGTTATAACTCGTCATTCTCCCACCTGTCATATTACTTGACTGCTTCATACATAGCCACTTTGTTCCTCACTCTCATCACTGCATTATCATATAAAATTGTTGATAGCCAACCATACTTTTAGTACTAAGTAAATTCTCAATCAATTATACAGTTCTTTTTCACTACTGTTTTGACATTCATAATAGTACAAGGACAGTTTTGGGTACAACCACATTATCTGCCCAATCTTGACAACAATCAGTGAGCAAAGGATTATCTTACCAAAGTAGGCAACCCAGAATTTTGTAGAAATGTATTTATCTGGAAACCTGCTAACATTTGTGCATGCATAATGTCAGTATGTAATGTTACCATCTATCTTGGTAGTGTGGTGGTAGTAATTCATTGAGTTTTGAAATTCGAGGGTCATATTTGTGGTGATTAGTGAGTGAAATTTTTTTTTTTTTTTTTTTTTTTTTTTTTTTTTTTTTGCGCCATTT
>KK115784.1:34851-65324 GCA_000611955.2 Stegodyphus mimosarum | reverse complement strand
GCACATTCCATAAAATTAATTTATACAATTCTCCAACTTAAGTTAAGAACAGGTTGAGGTGTACATGGAGAGCAGTGCTAGTTTGCTCTGCAATGCCAAGAATTCTGCAATTTTCTGATGATTTTTTAAGTTAAAACAGATTGCTGTGCACATGGATAGAAGATTGAGAAAATAGAAAGTTAAGTACTTTTTTCATGGATGCTTGTTGCATTTTTAATTTAGTTAATTTGTTACAGTTTCTTGAAATTTTGAGTGTTTCATTATGGATGCTTTTGGCATTTTTAATTTTGTTAATTCCCTCCTGTTTTATATAATTTTCAGCATGCTGCCATTTTTAAAAAATGGCTACTGTTTTTTATGCATTAGGTTGGTGAAAAATTAGTTTCAAATGACTGGCGACTTTGTATGAGAGTTGGGTGGATAATGCAAGAGCACTGAGCTTTAAACTGGCATGTGTTGTTTTAAATTAAAATAATAAGTGTTCTTTAAATATAAAATGCTGTTCATATAAAAATGGATAAGCAACTAAAACCAATATCTTTGTCCGTAGCTGAAACTATCATATATAATAATTGTCATCTACCAGTGTGGTAATAGCTTTTTTGAAAATTGCACATTTCAGTTAAGCTTGAAATTTTACACCTTTATGCATTTGCATAACTATTTCATAATTTTTTCAAAAATAAAGAAACTCAATTTAGGATTCCAGAGTAGTTTTATAATATTTTCAAGTTATCTGCCAAAAGTTTTAAACAAAGCATATGAATAATTTAGACACACCTTACAATCAAAAACGAATTTCACCTTACAGATAAAATTACAGAGAACAAAATAATCAATTTAAAAGGCTCACTCAGACTTTCCTAAACAAGTGAGGAGAACAGGAGGGAGATGTCAGAAAAATTTATTTATTACATTTTTCTGAGTTTACTCATTGCAGTTCATTAATGTTATGGCATTAAAATAGTATGCCAGTAAGATATATTGCAAGAATACTGAAAGAGGGTGAGGAAATCCATATGTTCTGAAAGCAGAGGTTAGGGGTGCCTTATCATTATGAAGTCTTATTAAAAGGACCCAAAAGAATAAAGGATGGGAGCTACTGTTCTAGAAAATAAAATTCTGATATAAGAATAGTCTAAATCAATTTAATGCATAATTTATCACATTAGTTATTACTTACTTCAGTATTTTTTAATGTAATTTTTTTCTATAAAAATCTGCATCTTTCACATAAAGTTCTCCAAATTAAAAGCTAAAACTATATATTATACCGCTTAAATCTAACAACCATGGACCTAATTATTGCTGAGCCAAAAAAAAAAAAAAAAAAAAAAACACTATCCAAGCTTTGTAGTAGAAAATCATATGCCTAAATCCTATATTTGCCTGCTCATTCCAAACACAGACTAAATTGCTGCTGGCTCCCATATTCTGGGGACTGGGTTTAAATCCCAGAGAAGGCATGGATATTTTAGTGTATAATGTCTGTGTGGCATGGGAGCACTTAAAATATGGTAGGTAACATTTAAACGCTTGAATGGTTTGGCAGTAAGGAAGGAGGAGTGGGAGACTCTTGGATCTATCACCTAGGACATTCTCCATCAAAACTGAGGTGCAGCTGCACAGCTAATACAGTGGGACTATGCTTGTATGACCAGTGGTGAAATTCTAGTATCCCACCCCTTTCTACCTGTACTTCTAACTTCAAAGTTAAAATAAAGCATAAGACAAGAAAGAATAAACTCCTTAAATGTTATAAACAGAGTTCCACAACTTTAAATTTTTCTGGTTTTTAAGTTGCAGCAAAATATTTGAAAAACCTCCTCTTTTTGTTTCTTTAATCAATACACAGCTGACAATTCTGTGGCCCACATATACTGTCTTAACAGATATTCCTTTATCTAACAGTTTCAATAATTCTAAATTTTCAAGCACTGATTGTTCTAGTTTCTCAGCCTTTTGGTTTGTTAGTTGATATTTTAAAGAGCTATAATATAGTAGCATATAAGAAATAATACATACAATACAGTAGAATATAAGAAATTAAAAAGATTATAAAATCAAAACACTTTATTGCAACGTACACAAATACTGAATCCAGAGTGTTACTAGTAGTACCATCCTTATGATGAGATTTAAAAAATACTGATAGCAAATTCAAAACTTGTTGGATCAAGGAGCTACCAGACTACAGATCACCAATTTAAAGAAATACAACAATACGCCTTTTCCCAAATTATCATCATTAAAACTACCATCATTGTGTTAGAGATATATAAAATTGACATAAATATGAAAACTGAACATTTTAAATTTACGTAATTTTTCTATTCCAAGAACAGAATCAAAAAAGGTACTTTGATTCTAAATTCTGTTCTTGTAACAGAGATTGCTGGTCACACTTCAGAGACAAAAAAGATGTCCTTATCACTATTTGCATTTAACTACCGTCTTCTACAATTTTTTTCGCGGCTTTAGTTGTTTTTACTAGTGGTTACTGAACATATCATTTTCACTGAGTTTTCGGCAGTTTCTAAACTAAAGTCTTAATAATAATGAACAAAAATGATCAGAATTTAAAGAATATGCCATGGATGAATTTATAAAAGTTATCACTATTTTTTAGAAGTATAGCAACCTTTCTAAGATAAAAATTTATAGCTATTATATCAATATCAACAATTGATATCACAAGAAGAATTTCTGTGACTTAGCTCTCAACCCAGGAAGAGAATTAGTTAGTCTTCTCTGCTGTGAAATTACAGTACACGTTCTCTGATATTCCAGATTTTGTAAGTAGTGTTTAGTTTAATTAAATGTTATATAGTAAATTATGGAGTCATATATGATATATACACTTTGCAAAATCACACAAGCTTCTCATTATGGCCCTATAATGAAATTAATACATTCAGTTAAGGAAAATATGGCAGAACAACACAACAGGCTGCATACGAAAATAAAGTTTTCATGTTTCTTTATTAGTATTAATTTAAAGACAGAAGGGAAAATGGACATAAACATTACTGGTGATGAAAATGTCTCTTTTTTACCAAAAAGTTGCCATAACCATGTAACCAAAGATAACTGAAAGTATCCTGAAAGATAAATTCAATTCATTAAGGAAGAATTACTTACTTTCTGCATGGTATTTATTAATAATATCACCAGTTCATGATGAGGATGAAGAAAGAAAGATGTTGCTAAATACCCTAAAAATTTCATTACAATATTTCAATTAGAAACTTATAATATGACATATATTATACAAATGTTTTACTTAATTGAAACAACGTGGGAAAATGTTTCTTAATGGCATTCTAAGATAGTGAAAAAATAAAAACACCATTCATTTAAAGCATTCAATTATTATTTCCAAATGATTTATTTCAATTATTTTTGCACAGTGGCATATTCTTTTTTTCTTAGAATTGAAAAATACTGATTTTCCATATTGAGTACATCTTCTTTCCCTTTTTTTCATTAAAAATATTTTAACAATATTAATTTTAATAAAAGAACATTACTTCAAAACAAAATGTATTCTTTAATAAACTAAAACATTAAACGTAGTTTAAGTAAAAATAATAAATATTTACCAACCTGTATGTTTCTCTTGAAGATTTCCCTTCTGTGCAAGTTTTATACTATGTACGTAAATGAAAGAGGCAGAATATCCCATAGTCTCACAAATTAAGCACACCTTTACCATATTTTCCACCTCAGCCTAAACATTTAATAAAAATAATGGAAGTACCCAGTAATAAAAATAACAAAAGTAACAAATTTATTGCAAAAGAATATTTCAGTATAATTCTTAATGGAAAGACAAAAAATAACACAGGAATGGCATGATTTCAAACTTGCAAAAATTAATATCATCTACTAAGAGAAAAAATATTTAAAAAGTAGAATTTTTAGCACTGCCATTGATACAGAAGGAATACACGAAGGGATCTCATAACAAATGAATTATTTTATCAGTATAAAGCCCTTTAAACATGTAGCAAACTTTAAAATGAAGATGCAAATTAATAAAACCACATCAAAATAAAATCCTCCAGTATAGGCAACCATGGTTAAGGTCCCAAACATTAGTGAGCAAGTTGTCAATTCAGTTTAGTTTTGTATATTTTTGCCAGCTAAGATAACTGTGGGATTACATCATTCGGGTTCTACTCTTTACAAAGTAAGTGGGTATGAGAACAAGTTTGACAGAAATGATTTTTTAGTTTCATATTAAATACCGGTCTAAAACCATGCTGGCCTCAGTCAGGCAAGCTTTCTCAACTATCTCAGGATAGCAGGTGGAATTTTTTATTCATCTCTTATGCTGAACCCATCCAACACATCTTTAAATAGGAATCTGGTTATTCCTTCCCCTCCCTTAGAGCTGAACAAATCATATTTTGAAATAAATATATATGCCTAAAAAATTCTTAATGATATCACCTGAGTAATAAATCCATGGAAATGAAGTGTTCCTATATGTTTCTCCAAACACTAGATAGCATAATTTCATGACAACAGACCAGTCTTGGATCTATTTTTCAGATTTAAGATAAAATGCAAGAGTTTCATGAATTAAAGGAATTAAAATGAGCAAGAATTGTTGTGGCTTATCTCCCTTGTCTGAACTAATCAGAACAAATCTACAAATTTTACAGTGAGAAGGAGTGCAAGACTGCATGTATTGTTGGCATGGGACTTAAGTACCATATAGGCAACAGTACAACTTTGCCCAGCTCCATCTCAGTTCTGATGAATATCACCCAGGGGCGATGGGTCTGGGGATCTTCAAGCCTTTTTTCCAAAACCATTCATGAAAACTTTCGGCTCGCCCTGTATTCTGAAAGGCCCCCATAACACACAGACACTATACATTCACAAACAATGATGCCTTCTCTGAGATTCAAACCCAAGCAACTCTGAGATTTGAACAATCAGCAACCAGGAAGACTAACCGCTATGCCAATAAGACTTAACTGCATTAAATTTTAATGTTCATCTTATAGGAATTATGGTTTGGATGGGTATTTATGGCAATGGGTAACTAAATTTCCTTTTGTTCAGCCAGATTTAGATCAGTTCAAAGTGGAATACATACTATTTGCATATATACAAAATAATATATATGGAAAATTCTACAATCATTAAGCATGATCATTCCAGAATGTATCTGAAAGGAAATATAGCTGTGTTAAGAGTTTTGAAAGAATTCAAGGGTATAAGTGGTAATGAACTGTGTAAGTTATTGAGAATAAAGCTGGTAAATCTTAATTACAGTCTATGAGTCCATTGTGTAACATTTTTGGTGCCTTGAGCCTCAGACCTATGGATTAAGAGCCTATGGACAAATAATGAGTAAGTCAGCAGTTTCAATTTCAAATTAAAATGCTATTTTATTATTGAGATACTGTATAATAGTTTTGAGAAAAAATTTACATTATTTATGTACTGTGTTAAGAATATGAGAACAATTACTTTATTATTATTATTATCTTTTGGTAGAATAAGAATATAATGCTGATAAAAGGTACACTCAAAGAAGATTTAAAGCTACTGGCTTTAGAACTAAATACAGAATTAAGTGAAAAGATTAAGATTTTAAATCTAGCAATTAAAAGTAGTGAAGCTTTTAAATCCAATCCATATTCAGTCATAGTGTTGGGTAATTCTACAGTAGAGCATCGTAAATCTGAAAAAGCTAATATATTACAATTAGAACAAATTAAATTGGACAGATGTAGAACAGAGCTGGAAATTGTTCAATTACGAGTTGAAAGCAAAACTGATAATAATGGTCAAAACAAAAGGAGAAAATTCCGATTCCTTAGATTCCCTTATTAAAAGTATAAGAAATATAATGTTGAAGGTTCCACGTAAACCTGAAAACTGGAATTACTTTTTCTCTTCTTTAGAAAGGGCTTTCATGAGAAGAAATGTGCCTGAGAAATCTACAGCGGAAATATTGTTAACTTGTTAGGGGAACATGATTCGAATATTATCATTTATATAAGAGATGAGGATATAAGTGACTATGAAAAAGTAAAATGTATTATTCTACAAGAATTCGAACCTATGTCACAAACCGTTTTAGAGAATTTTAAAAAAGATCACCACTTAAACGAGTCCCATGTGCAGTGCATGTTGCGGTTAACAACAAATTTTGAATGTTACTTAAAATTGAGGAAAGTGCCTCATTTTAAAACACTGAAGCAGTTAATAATATCAGACAAATTGTTTGAGACATTAGACCAAGAAATGTCAGCCCATATTTCTGTAAGGCAAGCTGAAAGTTGTTTTCCTCTTTGACAAATGGCAAAGGAAGCAGATTTTTTTTCACATCCTGCAGAAAGTCCCACACCAAAAGTATGAACAGCTTTTAAAAATCTTGCAGGAATAATAAAATGTCGAAAAATGTTTGAAAGGTATTCTTTGTCGAACAAAAGTCTTAAAATGTGTTCCTTGTGAAGAAAATCATTTCTTGGAGAAATGGCCAAATTACTTGAAGCTACCAGTGAATGATTGAGTTGAAATAGTCAAACACAATAAACTGTGTTTTAATTGCTTAAATAATTCACATTCTATGTCTAACTGCAATTTGAAAATGTCACGTTTTTTGTAAAAAACGTAACACCTTGCATTTCCTGAAGCAGAACTTGTCTTTTGACTGGGCCAATAACTATGTTTCAGATCAAAATAAAATAGTTCTGACACAAATAGAGATAAAAAAGTGAAAATATAAGCACCGACTTAAAGATTGCAGCAGCAGAATTCATACCTAAGAGCTTAGCTTTCATAAGACATAATTTGCAAAAAGGAAACACAATTTTGTTGAGCTTGGCAGCTTGTTATTTATTAAATCAGGCTGGAAATGAAGTTAAATTATGATATGTGCTTGGTTCTCAGTGCAACTTTTTATCAAGGAGGTACATAGATTTAATACAAATAAGGGAAGACAAAAATAATGCAATTGTATCAGCTTTAAATGATGCATCTTTAAAAGTGAAATGCAGAGTAAATGCATCAGTAAGCAATCAAAATGCATCAGTAAGCAATCAGGATAAAACTTGTGTAAGAAATTTGGATTTTGTAGGTGTGCTAAAAATAACTACAGATGTAACTGCATCTGGGAAAACTGACATTTGTATTCAGGATTTAACAATGTTAAGTTAGCAGGTAATAAATTTTACATACTAGAAAGAGTAAATATGCTCCTGGGTGCAGAAGTATTTTATGAATTGTTATGACTAGGGCAATTACAGGTAAAGCATTCAAATCTTTTCCTTCAAAACACTGTGTGTGGGTTTGTGGTTTCTGGCAGCCCATCATCCGTAAAGATAACAGAGTTCACTGTGGGATTGTTCAAGAGGAGAATGATTTAGATTAAACTCTTAAGAGGTTCTGTTAAACAGAGAATGTTGAAATAGCCATTCCCAAAAAAGAAAGAAACAACAATATGTGAAAAGCATATTATTATATGCAAACTCACAAGTAGACTGAAGAAAGAGTAATTGTAGCACTGTAACAATGCCACTAAAGGAAGACTCTATTTGCTTAGGACATTCAAGACATTTTGCCCTTGAAATATTAAATTCACTATGGAACGATTAGTGAAACACCCTGAATATTTATGTTTGTATCAGGGCTTTTTAAAGGAGTATGAGGAGCTTGGGCATATGACTAAGGTCAAGGAGAAAGGTTAGCCTATATGCTACATCATGGGTTATATCACCCTCAAAAAGCAACTAAATTGAGAATTGTGTTTAATGCATCGTGTTTAACATCAAATGGAATTTCTCTAAATTCTTTACAACCTAATGAAGGGATTATTCAATCATGCCTCAGATTTCGAAAGTATCCACTCGCATTTACTGCAGATATCAGAAAAATGTTAGAATGATTGAGATTAACCCTGAACAGAGATGCTTGCAGCAAATGCTATGGAGTGATACACATGTAAAACTTTATGAACCTAATAATGTGACGTACGGTACAGTTTGTGCTCCATGCTTAGTTAAGAGAACCCTTAAACAATTGTCGATGAAGGTCCAAGATTTCCATTAGCTGCACCAGTCTTACTCTAGGTACTATTAAAGTTTTAGAGTGAAACTCAATAATGACATAGTTATTACCAAATGACAAATACTGTCACAATTGCAAGACTGTTTGACTCGACTGGATTACTAGAACCAATCATAAGTAAAGCCAAATTATTTCTCCATCAGTTGTCATTTTTAAAGCTGAATTGGGATGAACCACTGCCAAAATAAAGCAGCTGATGAATGAAAAAAATTCTCTACCAAAGTGAAAGTGATAAGAAAAATAGAAGTTGAAAGGTTTAATCTTATTGTAGAAGCCTACCAGGTGGAACTTCTTGGATTTGCTGATGCCTCTAAGGTAGCATATGGAGCAACTCTACATTGGAAGGTCCAGTGCGAGAGATGAAGAAGTGAAGATAAGCCTAGTGACTAGTAAATCCAGAGTCTCGCCTATGAAACGAGTCACCATTCTGAGACTAGAGTTGTGTGAGTCAGTCTTACTTGCAAGGTGAATAGTTAAGAGTTATTTCAGCATTAGTGATCCCTGTGAACAAGGTGTATCTCTGGAGTGACTCAATGATTGTATTTTTATAGCTGCAAAGGAAGCCTTACCAGTTGAAGACTTTTGTTGCAAATTGAGTGACAAAACTTCAACAGTTAACTAATGGTCATCAATGGCATCGTGTCATCAAATGAGAATCCGAGTGATCCTATATCATGACATCTGGACTCAAGTAAACTTTTACAAAATACTAGTATGTGGTGGAAAGGCCCTCTGTTCCTGAGAAATTATGAGTACCCAAATAAAGATATTCCAGTGGAAGTCATAGTGAAGGACTTTCCACATGAATTTGAAACTCCCAGGAACTCTAATATAATATGTGAAAGCTAACCCTTCCAAAGAAGAGGATTTCTTAAAGTTTAGTAATAGTTACACTAAAATTATTCATGTTCTAAGTTTTATTTTTAGGTTGTTAACAACTGCAGAGGAAAAGACAAAGTTTTTGTCTGTCTGCAGAGCTAAGAACTAAAATCAGCCGAACTCAAACTTATAAAGATGATTCAAAACAGTGAGTTGAAAAAAGAAATCTCAAGCCTTAAAAAAATGGTAAGATACAGAAAGAAAGGTAGAAAGGTATAAGATAGAAAGGTAAGAAGTATTTTTCCATTTTTAGACCAAGATGGAATTTTGCACACTGGAGGCAGATTAGCTAACTGTAAACTGAATTTTGATAGAAAACTTCCACCAATCCTACCAAAAAATTATAAGTTGATGAAATTAATTATTGTGATTTTTTAAAAGAAATACATGCACACTGGCCCTCAAAGCTTACAGTCTGTTTTTAGACAAGGGTTTTAGCCCTTAAACGGGCACAACAGTTGCAGAAAATAGTAGATGAGTGTGTTTTTTGTACACTTCACAGCAAAATCAGTGCCCGGTCAACAACTTATAGGTCAACTCCCTCAAGAAAGAGTTAGTCCGAATTTTCTGTTCAATTATGTCGGAGTTGATTTTTTTTTTGGACCTTATTTTATAAAATATCCACATCAGAGAAAGAGTTGTCTTAACAAAGTGTATGTGTGCATTTTCGTTTATTTTGTTATGAAGGCTTGCTATTTTGAATTGGTAATGGACCTTTCCAGTCAAGCATTTATTGCTACCTTAAAGCATTTTTCAGTAGGAAAGGCATGTGTGCACACATATTTTCAGATAATGCAGAAATGCAGAATTAAATAAATTGAACAGACTAGTCAGCAAACCTGATGACGAATCAGGCAATTATTTACTGAGATTATTAATTGGTCTTTCATTTCCCCAATAGCTCCCAGTCATAGAGGTCTTGGGGAGGCAGATGTCAAGTCTGTTAAGTTTCATTTGAAACATTATAGTAGGCACTTTGAAACTAACATATGAGGAATTCCTTACAGTAACTGTTCAAATTGAGGGGATCTTAAATTCTCAACCCTTGCAACCTTTATAATCTTAATTTTGATATCTTGACAACAGGCAACTTCCTGATAGGCAGACCTATCACTGCTACTGCAGAACCTAATATTTTACAATGTAAACGATAACAGATTAAAGAGCTGGCAAAAACTGACTAAAATCTTGCGAACAGTATGGAAATACTGGAGGAGTTTGAAAATGTTTTTTTTTTTTTGTTTTGTTTCTTAGCTTGGTGAAACATTATACCACCAACGGTTACTGGAGGAATGTGTGGATAGCAAAATATTAGTCACCAATGAGTGTGACTTTTCAGAAGGAGTGTGTTGATAATAAAAATAATAAAAAAATACTAGTAACATTGTATAAATCTATGCTTGTGTTTAAATTCAAGGAACCATACAACTTTTAGTTCTAGACATTCAGTATTCTAGCCAGCAATCATTAGAAATAATACACTTGTCACACTATCAGTATGTGATAATATGCAGTCAAACTTTGATTAAACAGTGACCTACCAGAAAATTTGCGAAGAATTTCACTGAGGGTGGGGAATATAATTTTTATTTAAAAAGTGTTCGTCTCTCTCTCTTTTAAATTACTAAAATTAAATGGTATACTTACATTTGACACTTCTGCATCTGATAATCTTTTTTTCATAGCAGCCAAACATGCAGTGATAATATTTTCCTCTTCCTAGATGGTATAAACATGTATCAGTTTTAAAAACTTGCAAAAGTAAAATTTACATATACTATGAATAAGTGAAATTGTCATATTAAAGCAATGGTTTTATCTTAACCATTAATAGAAACAATAGTTGGTGCTCAATGGAACAACCTGTCAACAAATTTCTTTGCTGCATTAACTCTAATATGTTTTATATTTTGTTGCCATTTTTTTTGGCATGTATCTGTTTTAGTATAGTAATCTTTCCATCACTGAAAAATTGCAATGATAAATTGTGTTCATGGCAAATGTATTCATTTTCTTCATGAGATAAGACAAGGAAATTCATCAGTTCACACTTTTTAAAAGTATATGACTATTTTGAATTTTTTTGCAGATATAACTTAGACAAGTGATGAAAAATCCAAAAACAACTTCGAAATACATGTGAAACTCACAGTGATTAACACTACCAGAAATGCAGGCAACTGCTTGATCTTCCTTTGTATTCACAAGATAATGTGTGACAGATGACTTGCAGCTGCATGCCCATTGCAAAACTATATCATAACATTTTCAAATACATTTATTCTCACACGCATGTTGGTAACAATTGATGAAACTTTTTCATTTTTTTAATAAATGGGTAATTAAAGGAAAAAAAATCAGACTCTATAAATTGAGTTTTTGGGTGAAAATACTGAAATATTAAACTGAACTAATAAATATTGTGAATAATTTTAGGAATGATACAAAGTCAGGAGAAACATGTCGTAAATACAGGGTTTGTTCGGAAAGTAGTAGGACTGAAGTAAAAATAAAAAACAGTTTTGACACATCGACTTAATAGTTTTCAAAAATGTCCCTTCTGCAACAACACAGCATTTCCAGTGACTCTGCTAATCACTGAAGGCTCCCTGGAATGCTCTTCAGCTTCCTCGTTACGGCCTCTTGAATGGCCTGTACTGAGCCACGGTGCCCCCCTTTCACGACCCTTTTCAGTCGGCAAAAGAGGAAGAAGTCTGAAGGAGCGACATCTGGGCTATGGGGTGGCTGTGAAGCTGTGTGATGACATGTTTGGTCAGGAAGGTGTGATGACATGTTTGGTCAGGAAGTCCATGGCAGCAAAGGCGATTTTTCTCGGTGCATTGTTGTGATGGAGCCTCCACGGTCCAGAGATTGCTGGACAAACGCGGGCAACTCGTTTTTTGAGCTGAGGTGGGCAGAGTTTAAAAGATTTTGCTCTTTCACAAAGTTTTTGTGAGTTGCTATTGAAGGGCATCCTGACCATTGCTCATCTTCAACTTGCTTTCTTCTTTCCCAAACAATATTTTCCCTCAAAAACCCTTGATCAACCCATGGCATCACTCCCATAAGCAATCTTGATCATGTCATGGGTCTCAATGGCAGTTTTACACAATTTAATGCAAAACTTCACTGCATAACACTGCTCTAACAAACGATTCATTGTGGATATGACAAGGCACCTTGAAAGGGACTCACCTTAAACTCGATCTACACTCCGTGAAGGTTTGGAGACGACTGGTGACTGATAACTATAATCTCCCACCCAACCAGCGCAGTAACATCCCCTTCCTTTGGCCATGTTTTGGTGGGAAAAAATCAGTCCTGCTAGTTCCTGAACAAACCCTGTAAGTTTAACAGGATTGATAAAAAATCAAGAGTTCCTCACCTAAATTGGAAGACATATGACAAGTTTGATTGTTTGTTGTAATGAATTAACATCAATCAAATTTAAAAATTGCACACAAGAAATAAATTTGTCATATCGTGGAATAATTATCTTTGACAAGTTTCGATTACTGAAATAGAGAAAACGAAATACCTCTAATAGCCTCATAATTAACCTAGAATGCTATTAAATGGTGCCAAAAGAACTTTATACAATGGATGAAACACAGTCCTTTTATTATTAAAAAAGTTACTTTTCCATTATGCACTTACCATGCTTTTTGATGCCTGTGAAAGAAAAGCCAAACACATCCCAACATCCATTGACAGTGCCATCAGGGCTATCACCGTGTGTGTGTGTTTGTGTATCTATACGCTATTCTTAAAATTCCAAATTGTTTACAATTAAAAAATCCACCAAAATGCAGGGCAGGTGCATAACAGAAAAGTAGGCTGTATCCCAGTGTACGGCACGCTATTTTGGCGCCATTTTTCGGGCGATACTTATTTTCTCCTTGTCAACTTCACCCTTTCTCTCCCGTTAAAAGATGGTAACCTCGTTCTCTCCTTTGGTTTGTGTGCGTTATCGGATCCTCTTTGGAGTAACTTGCGCAATGAATGATGTGATGTCATGATGATCTAATTCTTGTTTGATCCAATTATATTAAAAGTTGTAGGAGGTAAGTATGAATTTCAATGCTTTTTGCTGTTAATTTAACGGTTTTGCAGCTTGCTACATTTCAATCTGTGACTATTTTCGGAGCACGACTTCATAGAGCTCACGCTGAGTTTCTAGGTCTAACACGAAGATACATCGACCGCTCGCCATCGGAACATCGTTGGCGTCACGTTTTTCGATGTTGCGATGGCGAACGGTCGGTGTCCCGCTGCGTGTTAGGGTTAGGTACTTGGCGTGTGCTTTGCGGAGTCGTGTTTCGCCAATAGTCGCCAAAAACAAGATGGCGGACAAGGAGCGTACCGTTCACTGGGAATTAACCGAAAAGTATCTAAAAAATTATACATTACTTAAAGACATATTATTTCAATTATATATTAGCCCCCCCCCCCAAAAAAATACAGTCAGTAAACTTAGTTACTAATGGGTTTTTGTTTTCATTGCGGTAGAAATTTTGTGGTGATCACGTTTAGAATTGATTTGAACCATTTTTTCTTTAGCGGTTTTGCCGCAAACACTGTAATCCCACAGAAATTTCACCTCTGTTTCTTCTATTATGGCAAAATACCAAGCATGAAATTTAAAATCATGTTTGAGGCAAAAAATACGCATAATTTTTCTGGTTACTGGAACTTGCAATGCAGCAAAAAAAACGCACATGAAAATGGTCACGTTGGCAAATGAATATTTATCATGAACATGATTACATAACAGTATTAAGGTGAGTATAATAATACACAAGAACTAAACGTTCATAGAATTTAAAATATAACATTTCTTGAAAATAAATATGAAAATACACCATAGAAAATTATTGTTTTTTACTTGAAGGATCCCACACTTTCACTGCATAAGAATATATTAAAAATATTATTTGAGTTTACCAAAGACTTACCATATGCAACTTTTAAAATAAAAATCTGTCATAGTTACGCATGTAACATAAATTGGCATTATCTATAGTACTTTGCATACAAGCTACTTATGGGTATAGGGCTACTGTATGTATGATTTATAATTAGAAAAAAAAAATTTAAACAAATTATAAATATGCCTAGTATTTTCGTGCATTTTGTCTTTGTGAAAAAGTAGTTCTAAATTTCTTACTTTATTTATATAACACTTATTTTTACAATCAATGCAGAGTAACTAACTCTGTAATCTTACAGCATATAGCAATACTTCTAGGCCCTAACTATTCATTGGGTGAAAATGCGCTTTAGCCCACTGCTTGGCGATGTTTTGAAAATCGCCAATTCGGCACGTTTCTGCAAAACGTCTTTGCAATTGCAACCTTCCCCACACGCTCTGCGAAAACCTACTGTAAACAAAACATAGAATTCTAAAGCATAAATTAATATGGAAACTGTTGCCACAAAAAGATAATAAAATAATATGCAAAACGAACATTATGATCATTAAAATATCTGTCAGTTAGGTTTAAATTAATTATTTACATTTTATGTTGTAATACTTACACATTTTATTTCGTTGCATAACCTTCCCGACACCAAAATGGAATCGAAGAAAGAAGGAATTTTTTTTAAAAGGGCATTAAAATTACAAACGATACCATGTACACACCGTTCCGTTTTAACTTAAAAAAAAATCTGCGAATTGCACAATGTAGGCAACGTACACAAATGAACAAAATAAGCTAAAATAACAAAAATAAATTATAAGAAAATGCCATGTGCACAGCGTTCCTTTTAAACTTAAAAAAATCATCAGCGAATTGCACAATGTAGGCAATGTTTCCGTAGCTTCAAAATACCCAGTCAGCCATGTTGGCGGATATGCGGAGTTACCCATGTTGGCGCGTTTATTGCTCATTCAAAAATAATCGCCGCTAAGCAGTGGGCTAAAGCGCATTCCAACCATTCATTGTATTTTTAAAAAAGTTTTTATCTAGTTAATAACTTTTAGTACTTTTATGTTATGCACCTGCCATGCTTTTTGGCAGCTTTAAAAGAGAGACCAAACAAAGACAGCAGCATCTGGGGACAAAATAATTTATTTCTGTGTATTTAACATATTTCATTGCATGTTTGCGATCAATAAACTCACTAACATTTATAGCAGGTGCATAACAGAAAAGCATCATAATTCTAAATTTAATATTCTAATGATGTTGAAAATATTAACGTAATACTCAAAAAAAAAATCTGAAAGATTTCAGATTTTAAATTACGTCCAAAGGCGCGTTTTTTTAACGTTTCGTGTGTTGCCTTTTTTTATTAAATATCATGTACTATGTACTCAAACCATAAAATTCAGTTCAAAATCAATATCGCAAAATCATTTTAAAATGAACATATCTTTAGAATTTCCGTAAGTCTCGTGCGCTGGAGATAAAAAAATGTTTTTTTTTTCCGTACAGTGTTGCCATTGCTCACTTTGAAATCATTTAGTTTGTTAATCAGAAATTCGTTGAAATGTTACAAAACATAAAATCGATAATAAAGCAAATTTCAAATTCAAAATTAGGGCTTCCAGATGCCCATATTCGCAGTAGGATTACGTCATTCAAAATTCAATGGCTCTAGGTTTTATCACAATGCGAGAAACATGCATACATTTATGCACATTTTTCATTTTTTAAAATTTAATGCAGAGCGATAACATTTAGTGGCAACAATCTGAAAAGTGAAACGGGCATTCAGAGTGAATCGACGCAAAATCGCAAAACGAAAGTAATAAACCTTCGGGACTAAATCCCTTTGGACTAAAAAGGTAACAAATTTAGTTAACTATTCTATCTTAGACAGACATTACACCAAAAGTTGTAATTATTAGTATCTTAGATAAACGTTAACTTGAAAGTAATGACAATGTTGCTAAAAAACATTAATGAATAGAATTAAGTGTTTAACTACAACTTTCTCAAAAAATATGCAAAGATTTCTAACAATTTAATGTAACACAACATAATTAGATGATACTCATCTGTTTACTTTTTTACATGCTACAAAAATTTTTATCTACTTTGCAATGAATTTTTAATGCAAAGAAATTTACATGAAAGGTCAACAAAATGATACAGACGAAAAATATTTGCACATTTTTTTTTCTTAATTAGAAAAACATGCTATTCTTTACAACACATCTTTGACTATTATACTTCAAATACAACTAGTATTTAGGAAACTAGTATGATTCCTTAAGGACAAAAAAAACTATAATAAATATTAATCCTATTTAAAATTCGATGTGTGAGATACAGCTTTCTAAAATTTACTAACAGCCTTAAAATAACAAAGTTATTTTAATAACAATAAGCAATCAAAGAAAGAGGGGGGAGTCTGTAATTATAAATATCAAGAATTTTTTTTATTTATTTCAGTCAGTCAGATAATTATGACTATGCAATAATTATATGACTATACCGTATTATGGCGCTTTTCCGAAAGCTTTCACGACAGACTGGCTCAAATTCTCGTTATACATAAGGAAAAAAGGTTGAAATTTTTCATATAATCATCTGGTGTCTCTAGTAATATTAAATCTTAACTACTTGACAATCGGTGGGCTTTCATTTTATAATTAATTCACCTCGTCTCCAACAAGTCGAATACGAAATAATATTTCGGTTACATACCTGCTGCGTTTCTGCATTTTTTAAATTGCTTAAAAAGGCATTCGAGTCTACAGCCCAGTGAAACTGAAACTTGTGAAAAGACTTATCTTGGCTAAGATTGAAAAGGCCTGAATTGTTAAGAACGGAATTTAGAGCTTCGAATGTTTTCTCTACAAATCTTGACATATTTATAATAGATGTTAAACATTTTATACGATTAACACTTTATACGATAACTTATGAGTGGTATACTCTTAACTAGGAACTGTCAACACTGTTTTCAAAACATATTGATCGATTTGGTTTCGGAAGAGATGAGTTTAGTAGATCACTGTTTACTTCTCAGAGGGACGAAGTTTTTAAATGATTGAACATAATATAGTAATTTAACTCCTCGTTTAAAAAAATTAAATAAACTTAGAAATGTTCTTTAATGAGCCGATTAAAATTACTTACCCCAAAATATTAATATTTAACAACAAATCCTAATATATTTATTCTCAGCTTACGAGGTAAGAAAAAAAGAACTTTTACTAACTCCATTAAAAGTAGAACTAAACAGTAACTGAAATGAAGAAATTTGTTTTGTATATGCCATAATGGTGGAAGCGGGGTCCGTGAATTTGGATGCTTTGCATTCAGGATTAAAAGCTATAAAATCTTTACGAAGTACAGTATTAGAAGTTTTCAAATTTCTTGGTGATGGAGCTACAGCTGCCTATGGTGATGAGGAACGTGAAAAATTTATTAGCGAAGTGCAAAATTTGTTGACAAATGTTAGATCACGGATGCGGTAATGATTTACTGTATTTTTGAAGTTATATTTAGTTCTTTGAAATATCAGGTTCTCAGCTTTTGGAATTATTTTAAAATCATACAAATATTTAAAATTCTTTTAAAAAGTCGTATGTATGGTTTTATAAGTATCGGAAATTGTAACCGTTTTCTGAAGTATTTAATTGCTTTAATGTCTATAATTTTATATTCAGAGTGATGAGCTGTCAGTCGTAAAATATTTGAACCATTTTATTGAAATTATTCCATACCGAAATGTATCTCAACCGTATCGTAGACAAATTATAACCATTTGAGCATATTAAAAGTTATTTCGCATGTTCGCGAATTAAAAACTCGAGAGCTGTAAAAAATAAATAAATAAATTTAACCTTGTAATAGCTTCTAGATATTTTACGTACTGTTATCAAGAAAAGGCAGTTGTTGTAGTCAGTCTTATAGGTATCTAAATTTTGAGACATTGGGGAACCTTCGAATTCATTCATACTGAATTCATTTGCTGTCATGATGAAATTTATACTTTCATTGTGGAAAGTGAATAGCAAACACCAGAATTTCTAAAATGCTTTTCATATCACCACTGGCACTCAATTTTGAGTCCTGCAACCTACAAATTCAAACCTGAAAATATTCAAATTATGATCAAATTGGGTTGATCTGCAGAATATGGTAACAGGTGATTTGTCAATAATTTGTATGGTGATAAAAGTTGCTAGCCGGAAGATGGTCAGCAGTAATTTGAAAATTTTGGAGCAACAATTTTACATGCATAAACATATGTGGAATAAGTTCTATGCTTTAAGTAACTAAGGTATATACTTTGTCATTTTTTATTAATTTAATTTTCATCCATTAATGTTTGCATCACAAATGTCATCATGCTAATTTAAAAAACAAAACAGAATTTGTTTTTGAATCTAATTTTTTTTAAACAATTTTTTTAATAATCTTGTATGTACATATATATTTCAACCTTGAAAAGGAATATAAGTGCAATAACTATGTACAAATATGCATATAATTAGTATGCAGCATATTTTTAACCTTTAGGTATTTTGATACATGTTCTCTTCTCTGTTTTAAAATTTCACCATAATTTCCTGCATTTTTGTTCAGAATTCTTCTAATTTATGTTAAAGCTTATTTAAACGTTGTACATATCAATTTATTCTGGAGAAAAAGGATTTTTATGTGTATTTGTTTTGCTATTTCAGCTAATTTAGGTATTTTGAAACACTTTAGCAAATATTTTAGTCTGTGTTTCAAATGTACAGCTTTTTCATCTAACTGAAGTTCTTGGAAAGAAAGTGGAAAAATTCTGTCAGAAATGTAATTTGGTTCAGAATCAAAACGGAAAAAAATAGCAACCTACCCCCTTCCCCGGAAAAAAGTACTTTGTCTCGCTGTTTCAGTGAAAAATTTCAACCAGTATTTCAGCTAATTTAATTTTATTTTGTATTTTTTATCTGTGATTCAAAAGTAAGCATTTTCATTCAGTAGTAACAGTAAAAAACTAGAAAAGTCCTAGCAGAAACAAATTTGGCTGAGAATCAAAAGAAAATGCCATAGAAAGAAAATCTGTGGGTTGGTGAGAGGGGTTGGGGGCTCTAGTGTAGAATTGGGTGCCCATTCGAATTGGCGAAAAATTTTGTTCCATTTTGGCTATGAAATCCCATTTCTGGTTACCATGAGAGTTTAACACGGTTTTAGCTTCTTGATTTATTTAATTGAAAATAAATCGATGTGCACGTGGACAAAGTCAAGGCAATGTGCAATGACTAGTTTGTGCAATTCTCTGATATTTTTTTTTAAGTGAAAACAGGTCGATGTGTACATGGGCACGAAGTTTGTGAAATTCTTTGACTTCTTGTTTTGGTTTTGTGTAGTGGCCATCTTGAAATTGTGTCTTATTGGCGCCGATCTTGGCATCAAAACAGAATCGCCAAGAAACAAGGGGCACCCAATTGTAAACTTTTACCGGGGTTGGTCGCTAAGTTACTGTAAATAAGGTTCATTCAAAATTGTTCTTCTTTTCATATTTCATGTTTTTTTATTATTTTAAGTGCTCTTTTTTTGTCTGTTATTTACTGTCCATTTATGAAAATTCCCACAATTATTTTCATTAAAAGGCCATGAAGAAATTTTTTTTCCCCCCTGAAAATTATAAAACTTGTACGTATCTGTGAAATGCTGGGGAAACTCTAGAAATATATCTGTTTATCTAAACATGTGCTTTTATGTAAATTAAAAGGAAATGTATTTTTGGTTGGAATGCGCTTTAGCCCACTGCTTGGCAGCGATTGTTTTTGAATGAGCAATAAACGCGCCAACATGAATAACTCCGTATATCCGCCAACATGGCTGACTGAGTATTTTGAAGCTACGGAAACATTGCCTACATTGTGCAATTTGCTGATTTTTTTTTAAGTTAAAACGGAACGCTGTGCACATGGCATTTTCTTGTAATTTATTTTCGTTATTTTAGCTTATTTTGTTGATTTCTGTACGTTGCCTACAGTGTGCAATTCGCTGAAGTTTTTTTTTTGAGTTTAAAAGAAACGCTGTGCACATAGCATTTTCTTGTAATTTATTTTCGTTATTTTATTCATTTGTGTACGTTGCCTACATTGTGCAATTCGCAGATGTTTTTTTAAAGTTAAAACGGAACGGTGTGTACACATAGATATAGATTATTACTATATCTATGTGTGTACATGGTATCGTTTGTAATTTTAATGCCCTTTTAAAAAAAATTCCTTCTTTCTTCGATGCCATTTTGGTTACGTTTTCGTGGAGCGTGTCAGGAAGGTTATGTAACGGCATAAAATGTGTAAGTATTACAACATAAAATGTAAATAATTAATTTAAACCTAACTGACAAATATTTTAATGATCATAATGTTCGTTTTGCATATTATTTTATTATCTTTTTGTGGCAACAGTTTCCATATTAATTTATGCTTTAGAATTCTATGTTTTGTTTACAATAGGTTTTCGCGGAGCGTGTCGGGAAGGTTGCAATTGCAAAGACGTTTCGCAGAAACGCGCCGAATTGGCGATTTTCAAAACATCGCGAAGCAGTGGGCTAAAGCGCATTTTCACTGTATTTTTTTCATTCCAACTTGCTAGTTTGATTTTAATGAAGATTATTTAACATATGGTAAAACTGCATATTACAGGCCAGTTTGGCGTGTTTTCGAAAAATCACCAAATCGGTTATTTTCTTGCGTGTTAGAAAATCACTAACTCATCAATCATATCGCCGTATTAGATGGTTGCAAATTTGAATGAACCCTGTAAATGTACAAAAAATTTATAATTTAAGCATGCAAAAATATCTAAAACAGAAGTTCAAGAAAAACAACGATAAGTTATTTGAAAGTTAATAACTATGTATTTTATGGGATCAACAATACTAAACTTTTCATAGTATCGTATACCATTTTTAAGACAGTAGCAAAATGGAGTAAAACGTTTTAGCATGGAATTTAAGAAATTGTAATAAGCAGTAAATGAGGAATAAATGACCGGAAAGCATTTATTCTTATTTTATTATAACACTTAAAAAAAAAAAATGCAGAAGAAATACGAAGATAAAATTCAAAATTTCAATCTACTAAAACATGAGCAATGTATAGTAAAAAAAAAAAAAGTGGTTAAACAATTTTAACTACGTAATTTATATTTTTATTTATAATAAACACTAGAAACTTGCATTTGTTTCTATCCATACTAAAATGTAACAATACAATGGAGATGAAATTCAAAATGGCGCTCTCATTTCAACCACGTAAAGCCCACTTAACTGCTATAAACTGTAACCTTAAACCCTAACGATTTTCATGACACCAAGAGGTTACCAGATTTGATGCGATTTCGCTTCATTTGGCGACTGGCCCCTAATCAGCAGTCTAGCCTTAACATATTATTTGAATTTTTAAAAATATTGGTAGAAAAACAACCTTGCAACATTTTTTTTTTCTTTTTTTATTGGTAAAGTAGCTTGACAAATCCTGATTATAAGTTATAGTGTCCTGACTGTGTTATATTGAAGTCCTTTAAACCCTATCAGACTGCAAAGTGAATTATTGGTCCATCTGAAAATGTACAACAAAGTCTGATAAAGATTTAAAATATCTTATATTTCCATGTATAAGCCCAGAATTTTTTAAACGGTGAAAATGCGTTTTAGCCCACTGCTTGGCGATGTTTTGAAAATCGCCAATTCAGCGCGTTTTTGCAATGCGAAATGTCTTTGCAATTGCAACCTTCCCGACACGTTCCGCGAAAACCTATTGTAAACAAAACATAGAATTCTAAAGCATAAATTAGTATGGAAACTGTTGCCATAAAAAGATAATAAAATAATATGCAAAACGAACATTATGATGATTAAAATATTTGTTAGTTAGGTTTAAATTAATTATTTACATTTTATGTTGTAATACTTACACATTTTATGCCGTTACATAACCTTCGCCACACGCTCCGTGAAAACTAACCAAAATGGCATCGAAGAAAGAAGGAATTTTTTTTAAAAGGGCATTAAAATTACAAACGATACCATGTACACACCACTGTTCCGTTTTAAATTAAAAAAAAATCTGCGAATTGCACAATGTAAGCAACATACACAAATGAACAAAATAAACTAAAATAACGAAAATAAATTACAAGAAAATGCCATGTGCACAGCGTTCCTTTTAAACTTAAGAAAAACTTCAGCGAATTGCACAATGTAGGCAACGTACACAAATCAACAAAATAAGGTTGGCGGATATACGGAGTTACCCATGTTGGCGCGTTTATTGCTCATTCAAAAACAATCGCCGCCAAGCAGTGGGCTAAAGCGCATTCCAACCTTTTAAACTTTTTTCTAAAGTTAAATTATGGGGGTCAGCTTAATTGCTCTAAAGCTACATTGTGTTCTTATGAAAAAAATGCTGAATTGTTCTAATGCTACTCATGTCCGTATGGAAAATGCTGAATTGTTCTAAAATTATTCGTGCCCTCATGAAAAACACTGAATTGTACTAAAGCTATTTGCACCCTTATGGAAAGCGATGAATTGTTTAAGCTGCTTGCTCCTTGATGGAAAGCAGCGAATTACTATAAAGCTACTTGTGCCCTGATGGAAAGCATTGAATTGTTCTAAAGCTACTTATGCCCTGATGGAAAATGCTGAAGTATTCTAAACCTACTCATGCCTTTATGGAAAAAACTGAATGGTTATAAAACTCTGAATGTTCTCTTATTGTGGTTTTTCAATTTTTAAAGATTGCTATGGTGTTTTTTAATATTAAAATTAATTTTAAATGTTGGAAAGTTAGCCAAAATGTATGTGGTGCCCTCTTTAATACTGAAGTGCCAGATGAGTTGACAATTAAAATTAGGAGGTGAGAATACTAAGAAAATGCTTGTTTCCATTCTTGCTTCTGCCTCCTCCCTGAAAAAATATTGGCACAACATAGAAAAGTTTTAAAATCTGTAGCTCTTAAAAATATACTTTCCGTGTATGGGCTAAGGTCAACAAGAATTATTTATGTTATAAATGATCACATTAATTAAAAAGAATATGAAATTCTTTTTAGTTTACTTGAAGTATTTCATAATATTCAAAAAAGTATTTCTTTATGATTAAAAAATATGTTTAACATGCGTTTTTTTCATTTTGTTTTGCGTTTTTCTTATATTCTTGTTTTTGATCAGATAAATAATTATAATAAATATATTATAATTTATGTATTCAAATATAATGTATATATATTTAAATTTTTATTTTTAAGAGACCTTGAGACAGCATCTACATTACTGGGATCCCCAAACTCACCTCTTACTTTAGGAAATTCTGGTCTGCTTAGCCAAGATCCAGCTTATGAAAAAACACCTTTATATACTGAGTTGATAAAATCCTATCGTTGGTTTGATAAAGTAAGGCCTTTTTGATTTAAATTTTATAATGTAATGTTTTTCTGGTTAGAACTTCTGCTACAGCTTAAGAGGTTTAAAAAAGTGCCCAGAGGCTTTTTATCCATTTGCAGATTAGGCTTTTTAGAAATATTTGCTTTCTGACAAATTAATAAATTACATATTTTAACATACTGCTATGTTAGTTTTAGAAAAAAATTATGGCTTTTTAAATAGCACTGCAGTTCACAAACTTTTGATTTTTGTAAACTTGTTCTGTAATTTATACATATTCATAAAATCAAAGATTCACTGCATTTGGCATGTGTCTAAATTTGTTTATGTGAGTAAGTGAAAATGATTTTAGAAATTAATGTTTTTGTTGTCACATTTCATAGGCTTGTATTGGCAAATGTTATTGTCCTTTTTAACTTAAGAATCAGTGACTATATTAAAGTCATTTGTCATTTCAGAAGTAATCTTTTGTTTATCTGTGAACTAAGTTGGTTTTTTTCCTCTTCCTGTAGTTTCTTTGTGCTATTTTCAATAATAATAAAATCTTGCAGGATTGTGATAGTCTCTATTATTACATTTTGATTGGTAAAATAAAATCTAATTTGGTATGTACTTTAAATTATCCTTCCCCCTCTCCTCATATCCCTAAATAACATAAGTGCAAATGATGTAAAGAAAGTTTATCTAAATGAAGCCGAGGTTGTTAAAAGTGGAAACTGTTAATAATTTGAAAGTGTGGTGGGAAATATTCCAAAACATAATAAATCAAATCAAGTTTAAAGAAAAATTATTTTATTGCTATAACTGAAAATAAATTGGTTGGCATTTGCAATTCCCATCATTTTATTATTTAAACAGTTTTTATATTTAAATTTACCTGTGTTGCACTACTTGGGACTTTCTGATTGTATGCACCCCACTGAAAAGTTACAAAAAAGTATTCATGATGGAATGCAGTATGTTACCAAAATAGCTGCATGGGAACCCATGATATTGCCAAATAGTATTTATGTGGCAACCCAGATATGCACATAGCACGCTCCTGATATGGCATTTTACCCAACAACAGAGAAAATAGAGAATGCAAATCGTTGCATTCTGTGAAGTTGTACTTTTTAAATGACTGAATTTTATAGAAATCCAGTGTGAAAAATTGTAAGCAGAATGTTAGAATGTGGGGTGAAAACTGGTATGAGGATAGCCATATCTAATTTGCAAAAACTTTATTGTTGGCTGTTGGGCAGTGATAAATCTCTGCAAGTCTGATGTTTCATGAGCAAAAATTGATCACTATGTACATAAGAAGAACAACAGCATAAAAAAATACATAAGGATTTCTTTAAAAAGTGTTTTATTACCTTTATTTCTATTTTTTCAAATTTAATTTATTGCTCTTTTATAAAACTCATAGTTTGCTGCCATTTTTAAAATGGTGTTTTCTGTCTGTGCATCAGCTGAGTGAAAAATTAGTCACCAACAAATTGATGAAAGGCTCTCCAATAAATTTACAACTTTTTGGTGGGGATATGCCTAATTTCAAAGTACCCCTTATTTAAATATTTTTTTGAAGCATGCAATTTATTTTCTTTCTTTTTATACCATGTTCTCAACATAGCTTTTCAAGTAAAATATTTTACTTCATGTCTTCATTGAATTGGTATCAAATAATGAGTAGTGTTTTGCATGGACTTTTGGTTCTTATGCATTAGTGCAGCCATCTTTGCATAATTTTTAAAGCTGAATGATGACATAAGTTATTAATCAGTGCATTTGCAAACATTTACTTATTACGTATATAGTTTACATTCTTTATAATTATGTATTTTAATCAAACATCAATTAATAAATCTACTTACAAGCTAGTTTTCATTTCTTTCATTTGGGTGAAAATCTTGAGGTGACCACATTTACAATAGATTCAAAGTAATTGTTTCCTGTAATAATTTTTCTGCACAAAAACTGTGGTAAAAATATATTTCAGGGTACCCCTTGGCGAAAATTGCCGATTTTTTTGGCGCCATTTCTGTTCATGTTCCGTTTGCAGTAAAATGGAATCCAAACCGTAATGCAATAAAACATAATTAAAACAAAAAAATATATAATCTCAATAAACTGTATTTTAAATCAAACAATGAAATGATATAAAAAAGTAAATACATGTTATCTCATCTATACACTACAAAAAGGAAATATTGACATACCTTATTTAGAAATTTCTGTGTCTTCAGTCTGTCGCGCACAAAATTCCTTAACAACATCCAAAAACTTTCTAAAATTATCTGAACTAAAATCTGTATACTGCCGTTGCCACATAAATTCACAATAATAAGAATAAAATATATCCTCCGTGGTGTCAGATAAACCCATTCAAAGCCATTTGAACAATCTTTACAACTACTAAGTAAACCTTCATTTACACACCAGTCAGTTAACGCTTTTTTCCCTTTCGTTTATCATATCCTTTATCATAGATACTTTGGGTTAATCTTATCACATACAGCCATTTTATGGTGTAAAGCACAAAATAAGCAATGTACTTCATAACCAACATCTAACACATAAATTGCCCTTACAAAGACTTTCCCATCAGTCAAATTCACCACAATCATTCAACTAATCACGTCATAATAGGGTTCTGAAACATTCAACTACTCGGGTAATCATCAAACCCCTGATGGCTGTCTCTTATTCTAAATTGAACGATATTGATAAATATTTCCGACAAAAGTTGAAATATGCATCTAGTTTAAAACTAAATGATAAAACCTTAATTAAGGCTCTAAATCAAGGATTGCCAGAACAACAAACAATGCTCTCCCAACCTTTTTTTTTTTTTTGAAGGGGGATATGTAAGATATAAGAAAATACGATGGCTATGTTAAGAAATGATTGCCGACCTCAAAATTCACCATTCTGCGCTGCTACGCTCTATTGCTTTTTACCTTAAAACCTGTGTACATAATTATTATTGTTGCTAAATACGATCTAGAACTATTTTGTGTATAAAAAGCTGATTTAATGTACATTATCATGGGATAAAATTATGTTTCCAAATGGCCACGTCTGGAAGTTTGTGGTTTATGCATCCATCTTTCTAACTACACAGTAAAGGCTATTTGACTGCCAGAAATTAAAAGTACCGGGTTTCTTCTGCGCATTAAAATATCACATATATATTTGGTATTTATATATTAGCCTATTGAACATGAAAGTTATGCCGACAAAGTTGTGCCAGTTGTATAATTCTGAAGCATGTCTACTTATTTAATAAACAGTCAGTATTCAGCTTGCTTCTTTTTTGAACTTTGTAAAAAGGCTTTCATCAATTTAAGCTGTCCAATTTTACCAGAAGCTCTGTTTATAATGCTGTGGGCACAAGTTTCCTGCAGGCTATTATTTCATTCTATTCCTGTTTTGCTGCTCATATTCAGCTGGCCATATTTTGCCCATTTTTACATACTTTATTTTGTAGGATTCCATGCGTGAAAATAATCTGCTGCTTTCTTTGTGTAGAACTGCGGTCCTCAAATTGGGTGCTACCGCCTTGTGGGGCGGCTCTGCAGAATTCAAGAAAAGTTAGCTAAAAGTGCAAAATTATTAATGATGGCATGAAAATACTTAGAAGTTAAAATTTACATTGACTTCCATCATCACTATGACACTGTCTAAACAGTCTAAGAATTGTCCTTTTATTTATCTCGAGGTGTGACCAATCCTCTGCTGTATATTCACAAAGCTTAGAGACCTTTTCTTCTACAATTTGCTCTGATTGATTGAAACATCTTTTTTGTGATTATATTTGGAATGGTGAGTTTTTATTTTGTAGGTTTTGTAACGAATGCCAGACACACCTTGTGGGTTCTCAGTTTAACAAGAAACAGCATTTCTATAATTCAAATAAATTTTTATGCTGTAAATGAAAGCTGGAGGGATGTAGTGTACTTTAAATAGGCTGTTAACATTATTTATATTTTATCTGCATTTAATTAAAGAATGAATAAAAAACTATTAAAATATTGCAAAAGGCCTTTAACGTAAGGGAACGAATAAAGATAAAAGAAATAATGAGAAATTCATCCAAATAGTTTAATTCATCATATTAAAGACAAATGAGAGGTAAAATTGAATTTTTTTTTTTTTTTTTTTTTTTTTTTTTTTTTTTTTTTTTTTTGTATTCAAACCTCTTTAAGGGTGGTAGCTGGGCTGCGAATTTTTTTTAGCCTGACGAGGGTGCTGTGGCGAAAAAAGTTTGGAAAAAAGTTTGAGAACCGCTGGTGTAGAAGCAAGTCCTAAATTTTAATATTTTTTTTTTTACAATGCAAGAAAAAATACAGCAATAACACTTAATTTATATCCTTGCTCATAAAAGCAAAACATGACGAGAATCGATCTGAATTACATCAAATGAATCTACAAATTTTATGAGTGTGTTGTTACATCACACATATCCATAATTGGTGTTAAATTGCACTGCTTAATAAGAGTTTCACAGTCGATGGGATAATATGTATGCTTTTTTTTAATTTAAAAATGATTCATTTTTAGGTATCTTTTTAAAAAGTTTTAGGTATTTTTTCTTCAGTGATTAAGAAGCATTTTATAGTATTTTTGTACTTATCTTTTTTATTCCAGGTTTATGAGCACAGTAATCATGCATGTGCTATTCTTACTCAAAATTCTCTAAAACGCTCAAATATTAGCCCTATTTTACAAGCAAAACGAATACGCCGACCCCAACCCAGTGGTCACAACATACCTCCTCCGTAAGTCAAATTTTATTTTGTTTTTCTGAATTTGAAATTTTATTTTTTTTTTTCAATTTTAGATTTTCTGAATTTGAAAATTTTTGTGATGTTTTCTTTCTTGCATTCTTAATGACCTTTTCGTTGTGCTCCTTTTCCATGATGCCCTAATATGTGCGTATTTTAGATAATCCCGCTCTGCTTGGTAGCAGCAGTGTATGAGAATTTTTAGTTTAGCACGGTTTGATAAACATTAAACAGTATCCTGCAGAATTTATTGCAGATGTCCTGTAATTGCAGTAAGTTTTTGTTCATTGCAAGATGGCTGTAACTGACGTTGTAATATGTCTTTTATGTGTTCAGATTGGCAGGTTGGAAATCTGTCATATTGTTCCTTGGTTGGTGGTAAGAGTTATGAACTAATAATATGAAATATACACAAAGCATAAAACTCTATTATTATTTTTTCTTAGACTTTGTTCTTGGTAAGTGAATGGGCTAGCTGCTGGGATTTCATGTTTTCCTCTTGTGTAATGCAAATATGAATGTTCCATTTGAAAATCTTTAGTAAGACTTCTTTCAAATGGAAATCTACATGTATGCTTTGCTGTAATTAAATTCCTAACATTTGATATGATAGCCACATAAAAAAAAATCTGATGTGGACACCACATGACTTCCTTTTATGGCCTATTAAATTATGCAGATTTTTTGCTGCATTTCATTTAAACTTATTTCCCTAAATTTCATTAGACATATATTTCTCATTCAATTAATTCAGTTCTCAGTGGCAAGAAAAAAATACGTAAAAAACTCAAAACAGCTTCATTAAAAATTACAAAATGCAGAAAACCTAACACACCAAATAGAGTTAAAAACCATTAAAAAGAAATAATTTTTACAATTAAAATTAGAGTTTAAATTGATTAAAATTAAGCAGAAAGACAGATTTTTTTCAGTGTACAATACTTTTGATCCCACTTGGCAGAAAGATACTGAAGTTGATACAGAAACTGACTGGATGCACTGTGCTGCTATCAAATGTAAACAAATGGAAATGTTGTTAGGCTTAGTGGAACTTGAACAACTTTTAAATTATTGATAATTCTATAACTATTGCATGCAGATTAACTAAAGGCGTAGAAACTTTAACTGGAACATAAGAACAATGTAATTCTGTCACTTTTAAAGCAAAAGCTTTAAAATGCACAATTTACCAACATATAAGAATAAAAAAAATTTAGCTGACTGAGGCGAGTAACAAAGCGGGTATATATATATATTTATTTATTTATATACTTTTGGGGCAGCCAATTACAACCAAAGGGAAATGCACATCTACAAGTTTATAGCAGTCCCATATACAAAATTTAACGCTCTGAGGCTACTCATTTTTGAGTTATGTGATATACACACGTACAGACATCACGAAAAAAATCCCTTCTGAATCCATTTCATATTCCATTTTGGGGAAAAGAGTCCTTTATTCTGTCTGTACTTACAGGTGTAACACAAAAGCATCATTGAAATGGAATCGAGAGTGGTCAAAATGGATATTTTCATTGAAATACAATAACTGGAATTTTTTTGAGATTACAATACATCTTTTACTTTATACAAGGCTATAAAAATGATAATGAAAACATTTCACTTTGTTATGATTTCCTTTAATTTTCAGTTTTCTGTTTGTTACGAGTTGCTATTTTTATATATTTATTTCTTAAAAATTGTCATGATTATCATTATGCCAACTTTTAACTAGTAATAATCGTATGAAACTAATCGTAAAAACTAACGATTTTTTTATTTCATTTCATTTAATTTTTTTATTTCATTTTCTGCAATTTGTTGTAGGAATGTTGATGCTGTTACTTCACAGTTGAGTCGACTTTTTTCTGACATGCAAATCCAAGTTCTCAGACCCTGTGGATCATCTACGGTCTTGTTAGTAAGTAAACATTTAAAAAATAACATTTTTATATCTGGTATTTAAATTTTTGTACCTGGTAGATATTATTCAACTATAAGTTTCAAATTTTATCAAAACTGTCTCTTCTCTTGGTTGCTGGATTTTCCTCCCATTAAATCCAGCAAAATGCTCTCTTTTGTATCGCTTAATAAACTCTGCATGTTATGATTCATTATGATTAAAAATAAAAAAAGTGAATTTGTGAGGAATGTTGATTCTGCCTTCAGTATCTTGGTTTTCGTATCCAAACCTGGTGGCACTGTAATGGCAGTCACCATGACCTCTGTTTTAAGGATCACCATATTGGTCCATTGCCAGACATTAGATTTGAGGGGCCATTAAATTTTACTCTTATATTTACGTAATAACACATTATATAGCACACACAGCAGCTGCCGCTTGGAGCCTGTTACCCTTTCTTACTTTTCAAGTCCTACC
>KK115784.1:18426-34833 GCA_000611955.2 Stegodyphus mimosarum | reverse complement strand
AACTGCATGTGACATTCAATTTTTAACAATTCATGATTGCCACTAGCTTGCAGTGCTGTTTTGGCCACTCATTTTTTTCCAATTTTTCATTCATCAAACTCATTGATTGGCATATAAATTCATTAGCAAAACACTATTGATTAGCAAACACTACTGATTAGCAAACTAATAGTTCACTTATGACTACACCACATGAACTTTTGCAATATGTCACTACAATAATCGCTCACTATAATCAATACACATCCAAAATGTTTTTCTTTCAGTGCTAAGGTATGTTACAGCAGTTATTGTCACCATGATTATTATGTAAAATACTGCTTTCTTTAAGTTCTACATGTAGAACAGGGTTGCAATTTTAATTAATTCATTTTTATGCTTTAAATTATTCATCCAGTAAATACGGCTTTTGATTATTGGAGGCTGAGGCAACAAGAATTGACTGTAATATTCAGAAATTGGCATAACTGGTTTCGAATGTTTAAATATGGAATCTTCTTCATTTATAGGAGAGCAAATGGCAAA
Organism: Stegodyphus mimosarum; assembly: GCA_000611955.2. NCBI lineage: Eukaryota > Metazoa > Arthropoda > Arachnida > Araneae > Eresidae > Stegodyphus > Stegodyphus mimosarum. The sequence continues at coordinate 34,308 of KK115784.1, read as the reverse complement.
AGAGAGATTAATGAAATGGGTGAAAGAGAAATTAACTCAGATGGTTTTTGGTATTTTTTATTCTTATTAGTGTTGGATATTAAATGCCCAGTAGTACAAGTCCATTTCTTTCCATGAAATAAAATATCATCTCCTGCTGGCTTTTAAATTGTATTATGTGATAGTCTTCTTGCTTACTTTTCTTACTTTCATCTGATTCATTAAATGTAGCACAGCATTTCTATTAATCATCAATTGTGTTAAGTATAACTCAGCACTTTGCTGTCAAATTCTTGATACTTTTTAATATGAGCCAGTAAACAATTTTTATTTTTGATTACTAGGTGCTTGTGTGGCCAGCATTTAGTAACCACCTAGTATTAAAAAAGGAAAATATATTTAATGATTTTAATGAGTCCTAGTGTAATTCACAAGTCTAGTTAGTAATTGACAATAATAAAAAAGAACTGTGTTTAGGCTTCAAATCATCTGATGTGGAAAACATTTTGGATGTGATAGTTTGATTATCAGAGTAAATTTGAAAGAAAAATTATGTATCTTACATTTTGCTGAAAAAGCTGGTCAAGAAAAGATTGAAGCAGGTCAGGAGGAAATGAAAAGAGAAATTACCTGCATAATAGAAAATAAATTCAAGGCTATGGAAGGCAGATAGACAGAGTTAAAGGTGGAAAAAATCAAGAAAGAGTTTCTGCAGTGGAGCAACAAGTTGACGAAAGAGTTTCTACTGTCCAAGAACAAATCGAACAATAAATTGAAGAGAGGGTTTCTGCTGCTGTCGCCAAAGAAGTTGACACCTTAAAGAAATGCATAGCGACAGCAGGAAGCAATTCTGATGGATTTAAATTTTTATCTGTGCCTTCTCATTCTTCCCTGAAGTTATCTACATACGATGAGAAGATGTCTTGGTAAGTATATAAGACACAATTCTCAATAGTGGCAGAAACAAACGGATGGGATTCACAAGCTAAGGCCTGTCATCTCGCCGCTTCTCTGAGAGCAGATGCAGCGGATATCCTACAGACTCTTCCCGAAAAACAAAGGCTAGATTTTGAAGCTCTGTCCGGCACATGCACATTGAAGCTGCATTTCGGGGAGAAATGTTTGAAAGACTACAGGAGACTTCAATTAAAATCCCATCAACAGAAGCCTACCGAAAGACTCCAAGAGCTCACCATGGATGTTGAAAGGCTGTCTCACCTCGCCTTTATGAAGTGCTCAAGAGAAACAAAAGAAATCCTGTCTCTGCAATACTTTATTGATGGCATCCGGGATCCTGAAATGCAGAAAGCTCTGAGAGTGGCAGGTGTAGAAGATATGAAAAGCACTTTAGTGTACACCATGGAATTCGAGGCAGCCCAGCAAGCAACTTGTAGAGATTCGTTTTTGAGTTATGTGAGATATATACGTACATACGTATGTCTGCACAGACGCGACGCAAAAATCTCTTCAGAATTCATCATTTTAAATCAGTTTTATAATTATTTAGGGGGAAAAGAGTCCTTTATTTTGTCTTTACGTACAGATGTCACCAAAAAACATCGTTAAATTGCAATCGGTAGCGGTCAAAATAGGTATTTTCATTGAAATATGGTATCTGAAATTTTTCGTGATTACAATACTTCCTCTTTACTTCGTACAAGGAAGTAAAAAAGGATGAAATTATTAATAAAGTTTGTTAATTAACTATGTAAATTCAAAATTAAGTGCTGCAAGTTGCATTAATTCTCTTTTCATTTTAAATTTTCAAATGCTTAAGTTTTCTTCTTTTTCAGCAAAAAGTTATTAGTTCATTCAAAAATATGAAATATAGAAGTAAAAATATCCTTCTTGTGCTCCCAAATCATTATGCGAAAATGCACTTTTAAAACCTGAAAAACGCATGTGTGCGATGTTATTGTCATGCGATGATTTGTAGGTACTTTATTTTTTACCACAATATTTTGGATGATGATGTTTTAAACTGCAAAGTTTTTAAATGGCTTTATTTTTGACCACGATATTTTGTACCACAAAGTTTTGCAACTGTGATGTTTTCTTTTTGCTTTCTTTTCTCCAACGATGTTTTGTACTGCGACGTTTCTTGCATTGTTTTCTCCGCGACATTTTCGTCTGCGATGTGTTTGCTGCAATGTTTTCGGCGGACATCAGCTGGAAATGGTATGCTGAGAAGGATAGCATAAATTGAAGATTAAAATGGATACTATATAAATGAAGCAGTTTACTTTTTATGTTAACTTCGTTTTCATAAAAGTATTATATCAGACAGTTGATGAAAAATAAATACATACTCATCTGTGTTCATGCTTGTACAATTATGGAGTATATTTAAAATAGTAGCATCTCAAAATTTTATTCAGTAATCAAAGTTGTAATGTCATTCTGACTTCATGTGCCTCATAAAGAAATGATCCACCCTTCTTTGTATTTTTAAATGTTTGTTACACACAAAACTAAACACTAGATCACTAAAATTACACTACTAATAATTGAAATATACACATTCATTAAAACAAGTTAATTTCATTTCACTAATGGCTCCCAAGAGCCTTCCCCTTTCTATGACCTCACTGTCAGTTCCTCCTGGAAACTAAAATTTTGGCACCTCGTTGTTTGGCGTCACCCATACATCACAAAAGTCATTTAAATAAATTTAAAAATAAAGCATTCCTTCTCTGTAAAAGGAGAATTACTATCTAGGATTTAATATCTTAAGTAGTTATTAAAGTTGATGTTGGAAAAAGCTAAACAAAAAATCATGAATAAATTGAAAGAATCCAACTATTTCTGCATTACATTAGATTATGATTATCTAGAATAATTATTTATTATTGTTCTATTTATCTTAAACATTCTGTAGTTATCACCCTGTAGTTCTGTAGAGTATGTCTTGAATTTTGCTAAAATTTGTAATAAATTAGGTTTAAACTGAATTGAGAGAAATACAAAACTGAATTATTTTGACATACCTGTAAATGGTCTATGTAGCTGACAATATAAAAATTATGTTAATATACTTGGAATGAAATCATAAACTATAAAAGCATTTATTGAATAAAAATCACATGTATTTTATATCCTGTTTTTATCATCTACTTTATATTTAACTGGTAAGTAGTTTTTAAATGCTACTTCTGATATTTCTGTGAAACTTTTGGAAAGTGATCTGAATGTTTTATGTATTTGAAATTTACCATTTCAATCTTAAAAAAGGGCTTTCTTTGGAATGCCTTTGCCTTAAATTTCTTTTAAATGAAATCAATTTTAGAGTGTTTGACTATTATTAAATCCAACTATTTAATGTTTGTCTGATTTTCAGATTTCTTTAGCACGAACATTGAAAGCACTTGTGATTCTTAGAGGTCTGATTATAGAGTGGGTTGTTGTAAAGGGTTACAATGAAGACTTTTATACTGAAAATGACAAAGTAAGTTTAAAATAAAATTTTTTAATTACTTCAGTTCTTAAAAGCAGTTACTTATTATGGCTCAAATATTCTTTATTTACTTGCATATTCTTCTTTGTCCATCTAATTATAGTTTTCCATGGCTCCCAACTCTTCCAATTTACATTATCTGTCAGAAACATGTTAGAATGTTCATTTTACATAGTATGTTTTAAATGTCGCAATAATACCTTGGTCTAGTGGTGAAGCACCATTTGCACTTCCAAGCAGGTTAGTCACAATTCTTACTAGATTCAAAACACGGTTCAGTAGAAGCACTTCGATACAAGAATAAATCAGCACACGAACTAAAACTATTTACAAGGGTATTTACAACATTACCTATTTTAGAATTATTCTTAAAACACGAGTTCAAAATCATTATTATCATCTCAGTTGGTTCTTGTAACAGTTCTACAGATCAGAGGGCAACAGGGTTGCCACAAAAATATGCAAAATCAAATATTTACTTCAGCGCTGCCTAATGGCCAAATTGGCAGTCACAACAAGTGATTGGAACAAAGATGTAGTATTAGGTGAGATGAATAAAATTTAGGTTTTCCAAGATAGATCCTAGGTGCATTGTCAAGAATCAGAACTTTATTAGAGACTTAACATTCATACAAGGATTGTTCAAAAAATGGACCAAACTTTTGATGTTCCTGCTCTATTGCTATTGATACAAATTTTCAGCCATTACCTCTTTCAAAGTATTGTCTCCCAGTATCAATACACTGTTGCAGTTATTTCTTCCTCTTTTTCTCTCTTTCTTTTTCTTTTCCTCTTTTCTCTCTTCTTCTCATACGAATAGCAAGTATTTTTCCAAACCAGATCTTTGCTGAAACTAGCACATAAGTGTGAGATATTTGACACATTAAATGTCTTGATTCTGTCTCTACAGGGTAGTATATGCACATCTTGAAACTTGTAGATTTTAACATTTAATAAATAACTGCAGTTTTGGATAAGAAAATTGAATGACGACACTCAAGATTTTTTTTCTACATTGTACCAATACATAGCTTTTAATAAAATTGTTGTTCTACAGCTATTGTTGTCCCTTTTCATTGAAGGGTACACTCAAGTTTTTAATACACTTTACTAACTTTCTATTGCTCATTAAAAAGTGCTGATGTAATATTTTGTGCATATAAAAACACTGTAAAAGTTGAGAAAGATAATTTTTCATATGTCTGTCTGGAGTATGTTAGATTTATAAATTGATGCTAGCATGTTTTAAAATAAAATTATATTTTTCTCGGGGAGGGTCAGAGAATGATATGCTAGAACATCTCAGAATTGCTATGCCTGAAATTATACATTATTTCAAACATCAGAAAATTGAAATCAATGTGAATAATTTGTATGTAAACATTGGTTTTATTTTTTACTGTCTGTGAGTAATAAATGTTGCAAGTTTTAGTGAAATACATAATTCTTTTACTGCTGAAAACCATTTTGAATTTGAAGTGTTACCAATGTATGAATTTTTGGTTATCTGCAGCATCTAAAAATTGCATCTCATTACTATTGCTGCTTCATCTATGAAAATTGTAATGCCACTTAATGACAGCATATCATAACTGTTTTTTTGAAGCCCAGAACTGATTAATATTCAAGACTGTATTTGCCAGGGGTTTTACTTTGATGCAGGAATCCAGTCCTCTGTCTAATAATTCTAAAGAATGACAGTGACTGTTTTTAACACTTATGTCAGTAACACTGTAAAAGTTCAGTTGATGGAAATGCTGTCAGCCAAAACATAATTAATCTTGAGATGGTATTTTACCACTTTTAAGTTATTAAATCACTCATTAGTTTCTATCCATAAGCTTATTTTCAAAATTTTTCTTAGGTACTGACTGCAATACAGTTTCCCAAAATCTAAGTTCCCAAATGTAGTAAAATCCCTCATAAACTTTACCTAATTGACTGGCAATATAAAAACAATAGTACTTTTGAAGGTCTAGATTTAAATCCAAAATTTAGAGCTATAAGATAATTTGAAGACTTAGTGTGGATAACATTTGTGCTGTGTTTATGCTGCCCAGCGTAACATGTCTCATTCAACCAATGAATTATCCAGAATATCGAGATGAGCTACTGATCCCTTTCTGTGCATTGATGTATTAACTATGAAAGTGATGTCCATTTCGTATTGACAGATGCATATTTACTTTGGCTGGAAAAATGAAAAGAATATTATTTTACATTAGTTTTGGTATAAATTATGACATTTAAAATAAATCTGGTGCCTGTGTCTATTATCATGGATTTAATTATGTGTTCAGAGAAGATTAGTGTTAGTAGAGAGGAGATGCTGGCTTTAATGTATGTAAACAATTCTCATCTTTTCTCTGTCAGAATCACAAGGAAATAATTGAGCGTGTATTGGGAAAGAACTCTGCATATAAAATTCTTAGAATGGTTATTTTTTGCACTATTGCACATAGTAAAAATTTACTGTGCGTCACTTTTCAAAATTTTTTTATCAACAAGATAATGAAATGTTTTTGGTTCATGTTAACATAGATTTTGCTAATTCCAGTAATATAAAACATAAACTTGTACAAACAAAACTTAATTACTAGAATTTGAAGATGATTTTATAGCCCTTGTAAAAAAAATTATATTATTGTTCAATCAAATTATATTGTATGTTTGCTTAATTTAATGGAAAGGTTTTTGATACAGCAAGAACCAAAACAAATTAATTAAAAAATACTAAGCTGTATTCCAGTATGCTCTTTTTTTTTATCTATTTATGACCTGCAGGTTTGTTGAAGTTTTTTTTAAGATTTAGTTCTGATTTTAGAATTGCTTTATGGTATTTGGATGATGTAACTGGATGATTTCAAACTGGTTATTTTTTATTATTATATTTATATAGCTTGACATGTGGTCAGGATCTCGGTATAAAGTCTTCCAAAAGGTATGTAATGCTTTTGTTAGAAACAAAATTGTTCCTTTCTTTTTAATTTTAATGTATTTTTATTAATCAGTGATAAATGGATCTTAATTAGTTTAATAGTAATTAAGCATTTCCTCAGTAGTTAGTAATAGTTTAGTTATGGTTTTTGTTTATAAGAATTTCTTTTATTTTATTAAATAAAAAATGGTAAAAGTATATGCTTTATTTTTATTTTTTAGGTAACGGATCATGCAAATGCTGCAATGCTACATTTTTATTCACCTCATCTTCCAGATCTTGCAGTGAGGTCTTTTATGGTAAGAAATACTGTAAAAAATAATTAAATAAACAAGTGATAAAAATAGTGTTAATTGTCTTGAACTGTTGTTAGTTTTATAATTTTTCGCTACTGCCATAGAATTTATCTAAAAAGTAAAAAAACTCAGTAGCACAACAGTCTTAGTGGGCCACGGTCTGCAGTGCCTTTTTTCTGCTTTCTTGACCTTTGGGCCCGGAGTGCATCAACATATACTCTAGATAAGTGGTCAGCCTGTTGTTGGACCCCAGGTGTTTAGTATAGAATTTATTTAAGAAGTACAAAATAATATTTTCCATTGAAAGCATTTTGATTCCGTTTCATTCTTTTAATATATATTCTTCCTACTTGTTTCACTTTAAGTAATTTTTAAGGGAGTCCCGTGAAACTTGCTTTCAGGCTTTTTAAAGCAATTTCAGGAAAAGTATTTTCATTGCATTGAATTGCATTGTTAATTAGAACTTAAACGTGCTGTTATATTGTATGCAGTATTCTTTCAATGTCTTCACTTTTAATGAATTTGTCAATGTGGATGAGGATCATTGTCCATAAATGAAAAATGTCATATGTATGCTTTTCTGAAAAATCTTGCATAAGGTTCTAAGATCTCACCCGATATTTCTTGCCAGTCACAAATTTCCTCTTGAAAACCTGTAGGGGTGTGTGGGCATCAATGATTATTTCTTCCCTTACCATCGTGCTTGCATTACCGAAACTCTCATGTTCCATAATGTTCAAAGGAAGGATTTTTGTTCCTGAATGCCTCCAGATGTAAACACACTTAGAATCAGATGTTAAATTAAACATCAACTCATTAGTAACAAGAAAATAAAACCTTCCAATTCTGATGTTCTTTGCATCAGTTAAAAATGATTCCTCTTTTGTTGAAGACAGTGAAACACATACCAGTGGCTTTCTGGCATAAAAGCCTTTTTCATTAAGCCTTCTTGCAGAATTTGCTGGAATACAACAGTTTCAGCAGTCTCTGCAAGTCCTGAACTTAAGTGGCAAGCATTAGACTTCCTGTTACGATGAACAATTATTGCCGGATATCTATCTTGATAAGTAGTTGTTCTTCATTTATAACTGTCCATGCTTCATTTCACAGTTCCAAAGATCTAAAATTGTTTCCATGTCGCAAAAAAATGTTTGTTTTGAAATATTCCGTATTTCACTGCTTCTAGATTGTCTGCCCTGCTTTGAAATGACCAATGATTTGCCGCTTCTTAGATACTTCCAAATTATACTTCAAAGCCAAGTTTTGAGGCCTGTCACACTGAAATCAAATGCAACATTGTAGAGGGTCACTGAAATATTTGCTTTGCACAAAATGCTTGATTCACTTTCAGATGATGCCCTGATTTGCATATCAGAAGCTGTTCGATAAATTTTAATTGATTAATACTTATTAGACTTGTGTTTCACACTTTCTATGCAAAAATGAATTACATCAATTAGCTATTTTGTGGAATATGCATTTTGGTGTATTAAGGATAAATTCAGACATTAGTATTTTCAGCATACCTTTTTTGGAATTTGAAGCATGAGCGGAAATGAAATAAATAGGCTTTTAAGGATTTTAATGCAACATATATTTAGACTTTGATCTTCCTTCGAAAAATAAAAATGACTTAAAAATCAAAGGCTTGTTCAATAAATATGAAGATAAAAACTTGAGACATACTAAAACTACATAATGCAAGAAAACTAACTAGTTAATAAGTTATGATATTCAAAGAACGTTTTCTTTTACCGTGGTCAGTTGTAACAATTTCATTGTGTTGTTAGTAGTTGTTTCAAGACGTGAAAAGTTTGCTATGATTGTAAACTTGTAATCAGTTCATGTCCACTCTCAGTACTTCTCAATTTTTGAGAGAAATTGTAATTCCAGCATGAGGGCTCTGGAGCTCGAAATAAGGCAAACTCTGTAGCCAACTAAATTGCAATATTAATGCTGCATTTTATATGTACTTAGTAAAACAGATATTGATACTAGATACAGAATAAATGCCTTAATTTTCTAGGGAAAATTAAAATGCATGTCAAACTTGAGCAGCTGAGAAAGAATTTCCTTCTTGTCAAAATTCAAACCCATCAGGAAGTGGACTTTTTTGGGGCAAAATATAGGTGGTCATTTGGTCAAAATATAGATCTGAAGCTAAATGCACTTTGATCTGAGTGCAAAGAATGCTAACTAAATTAATTACTTTTGTTTTATGGTAAGAAATAGCTGTCTAGCAATTAGAGGAGGCTCAATGCCAATCTGAATTGCAGGGTAAGAGTTTGAATACTATATAAGGCTTTGTTGTTTGAATTGATTTATAGATTATACATGGAAATTTTTATGTGATCTGCATAAATCAAGCAAAACCAAATTCTGACTGTAATTCAAACCTTAAATAAAAAAGTTCTAATTTTAGACACTAAATCTGAAAATTTAAAATTTTTATTATGTGCTTTTCATTATTTCATATGTTATTTAGTGTATTAATATACAAATATGGTAACTTTCAGATATATGTAATTCTAACTTCCATTCATTAATGCAATTTTTGGGGGGGGAGAAGGCATTCAGTAGCATGTCCTTTATGAAAATTCATGATATGCTGCTGAAAAGTTGAGTAATGTAAATTTGATGGATTATGAAGGAGAATAGCTGTTTGAATTCAGACTGTGGATTCTGTAAATGTTTATTGCCTAGAATTATTGCTAAGTTCTGGGAGAAAAAAAAAAGGTTATATCTAACCCCATCATCTTTCTAGGTTTATATTTAAGTCCATATCTAAATTGTTGCCAAGTGAAAATACCTCATTGCAATTCAGTAACTAAAATATGATGTGCTAATTTTTTAGTTGCTACTCTTTTACGTTTCGCAAGATTCCAGTGTGCATGCACCTATATTTTCTTGCAATAAGTCACATTTACCTGTTAGAGTTATGGACAGAAAATTCGATGTAGAAGCCTGCATTTCTTATTCAGTACACATGAAAATTTCTACCAGCTTTTAATGTATCCAGTTTCAGTTTGCATGTATGTTAGAAAAAAAGGAATCAAGGTACAAAGTGAAAGAATCATTTTTAAAATATAATTAAGGGAAGAAATATTATTCCTGACATTCGGAGGAACTTTGAAATTTCAGGGCTAAACCTGTAATGCTTGGAGGTTTAAGCAACTGATAGTAGGTTAACATCCTCAAAAGAATTATATTATTTAGCAAATTTTTTAAGCAGTTTTGGGCAGGATACTGTGTATATTCAATGAATAAAATTAAAATGCATTTTTTTAAATCTATGGAATTTAAGCATATTTTTGTGTTGTAAATTATTGTATTGTGTGTTTCCATTTACTATTTTCATATTACTGTATTATTAATTTTATTATTTATATTTTCAGACCTGGCTTCGTAGTTACAACACATTGTTCACGTCTCCTTGTCGGAGGTGTGGTAATCGCCTTCATAACAATATGCCCCCTACCTGGAGAGATGTTCGCAATCTTGATGTATATCATGAAGCATGCAGACCATAATGAAGAAATTTTTTTACAATTCTCAGTACTTTGATATTCATCTTTAAAGTGTTGATGAATTATACCAGCTGAATCTTTGTATATATATGTTTATAATAGCAATAAATTTCATATTATCTCATAATGATTTAAAAGTACATTTTATTTCAGCTTTTCAAACAACTAAAGGTATCTGTAAACATCCAAAACATGATTAATATTATTAGATTTGGAGATCTACATTCTTAAATTCTTGGTTATAGGTGAAAACATTGTGAACAAAAATGTTGTACAGATAACTACATATAAACATCTGCAAATCATTGCAAAATGATAACATTGCAGACATGACTTGATGAGACATGCATTTTATGAGTGTTGAAATTGTAAGTGAATTTTGGCATAATGATATGTGAGCACAAGAGGAAATAATTATAAGTAATATTTTTACCCCTATATTTCATATTTTTTTATTAATGAATAACTTTAGTAACTGATAAAAGTTTAAAATATATTAGTTACTGTAGTAACTAATAAATTTTCACTGAAAAAGCAAGAAACTTAACCTTCAAAATCTGGAAATTAGTAAAATTAATATATTAAGTTTTACCAGTTGATAGATTTTAAACTCGTGCAACTTCCTTCTTCTGATCTTTTTTATATTTTTTGATGAAAATCTACTAATACATCTTTATAAAGGAGATTAATTAAATGATGGCATTTAATACACTGCTCAGAACAATTAAAGGATGTTACGATTTTGCATATAAACTGCAGATAAGGAAATGTTTTGGTGACTGATATATGATGTATAGGGTTGTAAGATATGAGAAAAGAAAAAGAAGCAATGAACAAGGGATAATTAAATTTTATTGATGATATTTGTCGATAAACAAAAAATGCATAATTCCTGCATGTTGTACAAAAAAAAAAAAAAAAAGTGATTTCTCGGATGCAAATGAGTTTCAATAAGCGGTATGTTTCCTGTGACCGAAAATAATGTTCTCTCTCACTCGTATAGAAGAGAGCTTTCAAACTGTTGAATTGTTGGATGATAAGTGATTAGCATTCATTCTCTCTAGAATGTCTCCAGCATGTTCTGTTTGGTTCTTATCTGGGGAATTTGCTGGTCAGTCCATTTGAAGGATTCCTTTGTTGAAAAGGAACTTGTTCACTGGTTAAGCATAATGTCACCTGGCATTATCATCCATGAGAATGTGTCCGTCTTTGATTGCTGCAGCATAAAGAACCACAGTAGGTCTGAGAAACTAATCTGTATATCGCTGAGCCATTAGTGCTCCATTTCTGATAATGTGCAGGTCAGTGCGGCCATTGATAGAAATACCAGCCTAGACCATCACTCCACCTCCACCAAATCGTACACTTTCATGAACAAGTACTGCAGTATTCTGTATAGCAGGTTCTCTCCAGATGAGACTTTGCCTATTGGCAGATTGTACACTAAAGTGGAACATGTGCATGAAAAGTACGTTGCTCCATTTCTCTCACCCCTGTCTCAGATGCTCCTGTGTCCACCTTCTGTGAGCAGCATAGTGGTCCTATGTCAACAAAACACAAACCATTGGTCTGCAAGCATACAAACCCACATGGTTTTGAACAGTTTGGGTCAAAACTCTGGTGCCAGTAGCCCTCTGAAGGTGTTGTTGCAAGAAAGTGACATTCATAGTGAGGTTTCTTCTGGCCATTAGTATTAAATAGCGATTCCTCATTTTGTGTTGTTACAGACATACTACCATGTCCCGATCTTCAACGAACATTTCCAGTTTTCAAAATTAGATTCCGTAGTCTGGAAATGACCTTTTGAGAAACTCCTAATGCTTTTTCTACAACGGATTTTGTTACCTCTGAACGACCGATGCCTCTCTAGGCTAGCGATCCAGTTACATCATCTTGCTGAGACGTCATATTCACTGTTACAAAACATTCAATGCATATCAATTGTTTTGATATTCTCCTACAGAAGGAATGTTGCATGTCACTTTTCACTCTATCTAAAACACATAGTTTTCGATGTCACAGACAAAATTTTCATATTCCGAACTTTATAAATGTTCTAATTTTCCTCTTTAATCTCTTTATTTAATTTTTGTCAAGTCGATTGTATAGTTATTTCATACCAAACTCATAATATCTTCTAATTCTTTTTAGCATTGTAGTTAACATCATAAGTTTAAAATTCTATTAGTGCTAAACTTAGCAATAGCATTTATTAATTCCAAATTCTGAATGCTGAAATTTCCTTCTTGTTCTTTCAGCAATCATTTACGAGTTCATACAAAAGGATGAAATATAGAAATAAGAATATTACTTCCTACTTGCTTCTCACAAATCATTATGAGAAAATTCTGTGTGAACTTTAATAGTTAGAAAATGCATGTCTGCAATGTTATCATCATGCAGTGATTTTAGGTGCTTTATTTTTTAACATGATATTTTGTACAATGATACTTTAAAACTGCAATTTTTTGCACTATTTTATTTTCTACTTTGATGTTTTAGAAATGTGACATTCTCCTTCCTCTCCATGACATTTTCATTCACAGTTTTTGGCAACTCTGAATTTTCAGTCCCTGAACTGTATATAATTTAAAGAAGAGTAAAAGTAGGAGAACAGTGAATAACAGTATAGATTCCCATAGGGCACTGAAGCCTCTGATGGCAGCTGTAGCAGATTCATTGGCAAATGACAGTCTGGAGAAGTGGTTGTGGCATAGCTCCCTATTTAGGAAATTGGCATAATAAAATACCTTGAAAATATTGTCTGTTTTCATTAGTAAACATTTTATTTAGCTATCTAAAATTTTATCTTGTTGTTATTGCATACATAAGCATTATAAATTAGCATCAGATACTCGACCTCTATTAATGAGAAGTTTTTGCGGGTTGGTAAGCAAAGGCGAGGATAGCTGTAGAAATATCTTATTTTTATGTGCTTTGCAAATAATTTATATTCGTGAGTGAAGCGACAGAAGTCGTTATAGCCATTATTTTTATAACTGCCTATAAATCTCTTGGAAAGTAATTTATTTAAACCATAGCAAATTTTGTTTTCAGAATGTCTGAGCTAAGAAGAAATGCTGCCAGTACTGACTATTTGAAATATGGATTTATGCACTCTTTTACAAATCCATTGTTACGTATGTATTTAATTTGCCAAAGCATTTTGTCAGATGAAGCCTTCTATCTGGTTGTAACGAAAATTATCCTCTGAAAAACGTTCTTAATAAAGTTAGGAAAAAAAGAAAAAAAAGAGAACCATAAAAGCAGTACTTTTAGTACGGGTAGTAATCACCACCCAAATCTATGATTTTCTGTCTATGTTGCAAGCGTTGCTCAAGGCAGACAGTGTACAGACGCTTAGGGCAGATTGGTCTATATACTCGTAGACCTGTCAGATGCGTTCCACTTACTGCAACTCACTGTCGCCTGCGGTTAGCCTGGAGTAGAGAGTATGCATTGTGGACACCAACAACAACAACGCAACAGTGGGCTTGTGTGATGTTTTCCGACGAGTCCATGTTTAGCTTGCAGTCTGGTTCTCGTCGAACTTTCGTATGGAGAGCTCCAGGTACCCGCCAAGAAAACATCATTGAACGACACCTTTACTGTGGTGCAGGAGTGCTCGTTTGTGTTGGAATTATTCTGGGTTCCAGAACTGACCTGCATGTTCAAATTGGAACCATGACAAGCCAAATCTATCGGAATGTCATTCTGGAACAACATGTATGTTTGTTTCGGGGCGCCATGGGCGCACAATTTGTGTTTTTGGAAGACAACGTCCGTCCTCACAGTGCAAACATCGTAAGCGAATGCCTTCAGTCGGAGGATATCACCCGTATGGACTGGCCAGCATTCTCACCTGACTTGAATCCAGTAGAGCACGTGTGGGACATGCTTGGCCGATGAGTTGCAGCCCGTCAACCTCCTCCTACATATCTAACGGAACTTCGGAGATGCTTTTTGATTAATTTGATACTCAGCATGCCGCGGCGTTGTACGGACTGTATTGCATCGTCTGGGAGACATACAATGTATTAACAATCATACCAACCATGTAATATTGGTTTTTTGTAAATAGGTTTTTTTTGTAATTTGCTCCAGTGAGAAAAAATCGCTAATTTTTTTAATAATATCAAACATATAACATCTTTTTTTGCTCTTTACCTATTGTTTAATAAATAAGCTTTACAAATAAGTCAAATTTGTTTTGCTTCTAACTCTTCCTTTGCCTGATTTTGCATTATCCTTAATTTATGGACATGAGTGTAGTTGAACACTAGTAGCTCGACCTGGGTTCGATTCCAAGCGAACGGTTTGGCTGCATACGAGTTTTCGTGGTTTCCTCCGTGTGTAACGTGGATACGAGTGAGTATCCCTTAAAAAGTCCTCTTCGAAGGCATCCTTCTCCTTAGCCAGGTAGTCCTTTGGAACCATCTAGAATATTAGATATCTCCGTTTTCTCGAAGCTTTTCACTATTATTACTTCATCAATAAGATACCATGTATTGAAAATCAACTAGTAAAACGAAATTACCACTATATGGACAAATCCATTCTAAAATTTAGGGAAGCTTGCTTTCTGAATGTTTTAAGGAAAGGAAAATTACATGAATATTTAAAAAAAAAAACTCTAGAAACGTGAGCTAGGGCAATACAGAAGTAAACATTATTTTATTTCATTTCTTGCCGCCCAGACGTCATACTGGTTAGAGGAGCCTAATGCGATACGAAGGACTCGAGTTCGAATACCAGAAAAGGCACAGCTGTTTGTAAATGCATAGTGTGTATGCGGCACGGCGGCATTCTAAATATTCGGCGAGCCGAAACTCCTCTCGAGAGGTTGGTGGTAGGGGAAGAGGGGTAGGAGATTCTCGGACTCGTCCCCCCCCCGAGGTGCTCACCTTCAAAATTGGGGGTGGAAATGAGTGAAGTTGTGCTGTCATCTCTGTATGATGCTGAAAGCTTTGCCAATGATAGTCGCGATCTTGCCCTCTTTGCCACGATGAATATCGTGGGCTTGTTCTGATGTCACTGTCAGGCAAATGAAATAAGTCACAAGAACATTCAAACATTTAATTTTTTATTAGCTAATAAACTTAACAGCGTTGTGCGAAAGCATAAAAATAAAAATATTGTACTGATTCTATCAAACAATTTTGCAACTAAAATATTTAAAGGCTAGATTTGTTTTTCGGTGCTTTACGAATGGATGGATGGTGCTTTGCAGGAAGGGTTTTCCGAATTTCTGAATCGTTAGTAGCAATAGAAACTAAATTGCGGTAGATTGTGAGCTGAACAGAAAATGCATGTAATGCATTAGAGACGTTTAATATCCCACAGAATTTGATACAATTTAAAAATAATTAAAAGTCGATTCGGCGTCTAAATTAAGGAGAAATTTATAACAATTGGAAACTTTGGATACGTCAAATGAATCTGATGACAGGAAACGATGTTACCTGTAGAAATTGTCGAGAATCTGTAAAATTTGAGTACAACAGATATACAACTTCCTAACCATGGGACGAGCGTGTAGGGGAATAAAGGAATAATTTTTGAGGTTGCAGAAAAACGATCTGAGTCGCCGTGGCGCAGATTTAAGAAGAATCCCAAGTATCATAAATATTCAAGCTGTGATAGACTAATATTTCCAAAAAGGTATCGCGGAAAAGTAGGAGTGCGTAA
>KK115784.1:0-18393 GCA_000611955.2 Stegodyphus mimosarum | reverse complement strand
GGTTTTTACTGCATAAAGCTAAAATTAGAGGAAACAAAAGCCGGCATAAAACTTCGCGTTTTCTTCGACGCATCATCACATGCTGAAGGCAAAGCATAGTGTCGTTGAATGATTTTAAAAAATTAGCCGCTTCTTTAGATTTTAAACCCGTTTCACTACTTTCAGAATGATGTAAATATGGACTTGGGGGTTCTTAGAAAATCTAGTTACGGCTTTCAACTTCACTGATTTCCAACATATGGTTCTTACTGATATGAATTTTAGCAATCCCTGATATATATATATCAAAATGAATGAAGATCGTTATTGCATGAAAATCTTTCTGGCAAAGCCCATGGCCTCGAGGCGGACCCCTCTAAGATGGATTGATTGTGTCGAAAAAGATCTTAATATTTTAAAGTTTGAAAACTGGAAAACAGTTGCCAGAAGAAGAGATGCCTGGCGAAGGCCAGGGCCCACCCAGAGCTTTCGAGCCATTGAAGAAGAAGATATATATGTTGTTACGAATTTCGTACATACGAACATAATTTTAGTGAAAGTATACATAAAATTGTAGTCTCTCTTATATAATATAAAACAAAAAGCCCTAGTAGAGTGAAGTTTCGCTGAAATAATAAGGTTACAGGGGCAAGGGAATTTAACATTGAGGTAAATGGCTATCTCACCAATTTGGTGACGGTTTTTGCGCCTAATGTCTTCCGCCAAATTTGGCGAGAAGTTGCCAAACTTGGTAATCATTTGGTGAAATTTTAGTATGATTCCTATATATTGTACATTTCGGCACATATAATGCCCACTTTTAATATAAAAAAGTAAGAGCGAAATTTACGGGTGCGCGTTATACGCCGGGTATAAAAATGAGAGATTTAAAAGTAAGGAAAACATGAGCCTACAAAAATTTGATTTCTGTATGTATTTGAATGCTGTTTATTTAAAAGAAATGAATACCTTATGAACTTAAAAACTTTCATTATCGGATAACCTGAAAAGTTCGTCATATTCGACTTCCGTTATATCAGGCACATCATCGAATTCTGTTTCATCCTCACCATCACTGTTACTCTATTCCATAAATAAATAATCATCTTCTCTTCCATCTATTGTAGATTGTTAGATAGCATTATTCGAATCTAGGTATTTTGATACAGAATCGGAATTTTTCTGAAACGACATGCCAGTGTTTTCCCATGTTTCGATTCTACGACTCAAATTATGCCAACTTGCCAAGTTTTGTAAAAATCGCACGAGTAGTTTTTGAAAAATTAGCTCTCAAAATTTTAGCTCCTCCATGTTAATTGAATTTGGTATATGTTTGTTAATATCTCTTTTTTTATTAAACTTATTTGATTCTTCCTTTCACATTTCGAAATTTAAATTCATTCCAAGTAAAATGCGCCTATTTTTTATGATAATAATAATTAAATAATTTTTATAAATTTTTCGAAAATAATTTTGAATTATCACCTATAAAATTTTTAACAGCATCTTAAAGTAGATGCAGTTCTAGGCACACTTGCAAAAAATTAGAGTTTTGTATTTAAAATCTTCTAAGATATACGTGAATTTACATATCGGCGCGTTTTGAAATTTGGCATAGTCGTTGCAAGCGACAATAACGCCAAATGTGGTTTATGCACTTTGTTATAACTATTTGGAAGTAATGAACGTGACCTTTTTTCCGTTCGTGTACAATGAAAAAAGGAAAGGAAAATAGGTTGCTATAAATTAAGAAGTTCGCCATGTGAATTATTCTTGGCGCAAACTGAAAAAAATCCTCCAAATAAATTTTAAAATTTTCCCGCAAATTTCGCACCAAATTTTACAAAATTTTATATTTAAGCATAATTTGAGTCGTAGAGTCGAAATATGAAAAAAAAAAAAAAATGGCATGTCATTTCAGAGAAAGTTCGATTTTGCGTCCAAAATACTTATATTAAAAAAATGCTGCATATAAGTCTAATGCATATCCTAAGTTGCGCTTTCGAGACATGAAAAACGCAATTTGAATTTCGTCAATCGGCCGTCAATTTTGCTCAGTGTACACTCTTTTACCAATTTCTTCGTATTATCCGTTTGATGGGATTTGAACATATTCAAAACTAAAAGACTCTCTGGATTCTTTAAAGCAACAGGACACTTTTTCAAAACATTTCTTATCCAGAATTTCACAGTGTTTTCATCCATCCTTCCTCTCCCTTCAACGTGAATGAAAACGCCATGAACGTAAATGAAATGCGATGCATTTCAGCATCACCTTTCTTTTATAAATAGCCATTGGTTTTAATTTTGTACCACTTGCTAAGCAGAAGAGTGCTATAGTGAGGTGAGATTTTTCGTGACCTGAAGTTTCATCCATATTTTCAATATGTGAGAGTAAATAATTTTTTTTTTGCCGTCGAAGTCGATAACATACTCATGGAAATTTATAAATTTGCTGTCCTAATCTTTCGGCAGTTTTTGCGAAACTTTCGTTTTTACTCGTAGAACTAAATTATATCTATGGCATAAATCGACTACTCCAATTCAAAGTAGCATTAAAGTTTTCACTTTCATTTGCATTCTTTTTTGCCCTCTTTAAGGCAGATAAATATAAACTTATTAAAATTAATTCATTCTGGCGATTTTCTAGGATCCAATTAGCAACACTTTCCTTTAGAACAGGCCATTTCGTTACTTTCTTATGCAAAGCACATTTATTCTTTGGCAGATTAATTATTGTAATTTCAGTATTCTTCCACTCACGTACGTAACTTTCATCAACACCAAACATCCTTCCTGAACCATTTTGCTCCCCAAATTGAATGACTTTGCATTTGGATCAAGCACTGTATTTGTTTCGTTCGACAAGAGCCTTGTTTACTCTAAAAGGAACACTAGATCAACTGTATCTCAGCAAAGCAAATGCGGTTTACTAAAGCCTTCGATGTTCACTTGAAAATCAAGGTTTCAAATGACTATAGAAAGAGAAAACATCCAACTCCTAATGCTGCAAATTGATTCCGGTCGTGCGTAATTACCCCAAATTATGTTCCCGTTTTCCCGAAACCCTAGAATGATATTCTCACGCAACTTGCATTGAATATTGCAGAATCATTCACTCCCTCAAGCATTTTCCTTCATACGGATCTTGTTCTCCTTCGCTTGTCAATTCGGAATAACATTGTTCGAACGCCTGGGAAAAATCTTCGAATGAATGGCTTAAAAAAATAAGCATATCGTACACGCATCCTTCAAGTTTTTTCGTAAGGAAAAGGGTGCGTGTTGCATGGCGAATATACCTAAAAATAAAAAAAAAAAAATGTAGTTTGAAATTATAGGTACGCTTCGTTGCGCGTCATGCGCCGGAGTAACCGTGATTGGTTCGACAGCTATGCAATAGTTACTATATCCGGCCCTTTGTAACTGTAACTGTAACCGTGTTATTTCAAGAAATCGAAGGTACTGGAAATTTCCCGGCAGAAGAGCGTAAACTATACAGAGGCTGTTCGCACATTCTTTAGACGATTTTGGTAAGCGGTAATAAAAAATCGTTTGCTGCAAAAGAAGAATTGCAATTGTACTATGTTTTTGTAAAGTCCAAATTATCGTCTGTGGCTTGAAAGTTTTGTTTTTATTCAAAATGGCGAATTTAACAAAGCAGTAGTTCGAAGGCTACATTTACGCTCTTTCCGAAGAGAAATATGCATAATCCGTTATCCGAAAACGATGTGAGAGTCATGGTTTTGTGATATCTAAAGCGTCGATAGGTAAGATCATCAACAAGAAAGGAAAAAAACGCCAAATTGGACCCTCAAGTGAGACAAAAATTCCAAACAAGTATCCAAGGAAAAAACGGACATCTTCGACTATTGCAAAAGTATACGTTGTTTAATATTAAAAGAAAATCCCTCTAGTCAAAGGACAGTTGCAAAATCATTAAAATGCTCAGTGTCCACTGTAAACAAAATGACAAACGTTGATTTAAATCTTAAGAAAGCGAAAAAACGCAATGTGCATCGCCTTCTTTTAAAGCATATCGCTCAACGCAGGACACGCTGCAGAATTCTATATGAGAAACACTTATCCAAAGAAAAATGGAAAACAATTGTGCCAATAGATGAAGCATGGGTGTATTTAAATGACTTGTAACAAAAAAAGAGCCATTTATTATCATAAAAGGGGAGAAAAAAATTAAGTACTACATGGTTCAAAGAATCGAAAGAAAGTTTTTAAGGGATTCATGATTGTTGCTGGTTTTTCTTATAATGGCAAGTTAAAAATAAAGAGAGTGCAAAAAAATGTCAAGATTAACTCCAAATACTATCAGGAACATATTTTATCGCCAATTTTTCTGAATAAAATACCATCGCTTTACCCACAGTGCCATCAATCTGTGAGACTCCATCAGAAGAAAGCTAGCAATCACGCATCAAAATCCACTGTACATTTCCTAAAAGAAATGGGAACAAAAAACTGGTATCAAGGCCATACCCTTCACTGATATCCCTACTAAATCTCCCGATGTGTCACCTACGGATTTTTGTGCTTTCGGACTTTTAAAAATTGTATTATCCAAACGTTGTCCCAAAACCCTAACAGGACTCTGGAAAGCTGTTCGGGAGGAATGGGATAAAATACCTCTTCTGAAACTTCAAAAGGCATTATTATCCTGAAAATTGCGGTGTCGAAAGATAGTTCAGAATAAAGGATATCAAATAGAACATTTAAAACACAAGAATTTTATGTAATTTAGTTTTGTGAATATAATATACATCGTCTAAAAAATGTGCGAACAGCCTCTGTACAAGACCGAAGAGAACATTAGTTTTCAGTTTAGTGCAGAGCTGAGTTCAGAGTTTTGAGAGCTCTTCGTGCGACCTTCTCTTTTTCAGATGCGGTTTGCAGTGCGTTGTGTTTAACGTTCTTAGTAGTTTGAAGAGGACTGCGCCCTAGCATACTTCTGATCGTATTGATCCTGTTCTCTGTCGTACTGAGAAGAGCCGTACGAGTACTTTTGTGAAAAGTCTGAGAACCGTAAAGTTTTCTTTCGGAAAAATAAATTTTATCAAGCTATCATCGGTTCTGTGGGCATTCAGTCCACTCATGCGTTCTTAACAGTATAACTTCGAAGACAAAAATGAGATATACTTTCAGACATAGTCGATTTAGCACATTTTTCTTTTATTCTTTAGAAGCACATTCATAATATGAATTATATACCGTAATAGACGCAATCTGCACACCTATCTTCATGACATTTTTGTTTATTCGACATTTTATGAGAGTACGATTGATGAACGGAGAGGTAAGAAGCGACGTGTTAACGGGATAGCAACGGGAGTAGAAGATGCGACGTGTCTAAGATGAAAGTTGTGGTCTGAATAATTGGAATTTAGGTCTGAAATGTTCTCAGTTGCTATAATAAGAAGTTTCAGTTTAAAATTGAAATCGTATACGCTGAAGCTTTTATGATTAACTTGCAGCATTAGCGTTATGCAAGAATAATATGACATGAGTTAATTTTGATATGGCGCAATTTAGAGAGATTTATTCAGTTACTATTTTAAGGCAGAAAGAGGAAACAACCACATTAAAATGGAGGATGAAGGGAGTATTGCAAATTAAAATTAGAATTTTTGTTTGATTTATTTTTATCTCTCTCACACACACTTATTTATAAGATAAAAATATGTAAACCAAAATTATAATTTTAATTTGGAGTAGTCCTTAAATGTCCATTTTAATTTGATTATTTCACCTTTCTGTTTTTAAAATAGTAATTACTTATAATAAATCTCTCTAAACTGCGTCAATTCAAAATTAATGAATGTCAGATGATCCTTACATAACTCTAAGGATGCAAGCCCTTAAGGGGCTATCATATCTAGTGACGTGCGCGGCTAGGCGAGACATTTCCCAGAAACGAGATTCTAGTATAGTTCGACCGTCTCAAACGCAACCCTGGTTGGCATTCTGTCAAAACACATAGACTCGTCCAAAAGGGGTGTTATTATTTGCTACGACGTGAAAGGTCACATGAAAGTCTTGAAAGAGATGCACTAGAAGGAAAGAAAGTCCCCATCCTTCACCCTATTTCGAGAATAATTCGGTCCGAATGGCGCATGCGTGTTTGCGCTCATGGTCGCGGATAAGGCGGTCGAGCTATAGCACTGGTTTTAACGAGAGGTTTCCGAGAAATGTTCTTTCTAGTCGAGGAAGAGGTGTCCCGGCTATGAGGAACAATTCGAAACTTTTCCGAAAATGTTTCGTCCGCAGTTGTGTTCTACGTAGAAATCAACCAATCAGACGAAAGTTCTGCTGAAGGATCACGGGTAATTTTCAATATGGCGATGGCTGTGAGATCCTGAATGGTGGAAAGAGAAGCCGACTTCATTGAAGAAATAGGGAAAAAGCTGTATATATATTGCTATTTTGCTGTAATATAATGGTTATTTTTAAGTTATTTTTAAAATGTTTATATATTCATTAAATTTATATAATGGAAATTTCAGAATAGACAGTATTTTATGACGTGCTTGGTGATGAGGTGCTATTTTTAATGATTTGTTTACAAATTATTCGTCGCCTAAAGTTCGCCAAATTTGTCATATTTCGTGCTGATCGTGTGAAAAGAAATGCTATTGTTATATAACATAATTATTTTATTAAATTTAATCTGAATAAGTTTTTAAAGTGTGTTTGTATATGCGCGACTTTACTTTTCTGCTAATTACTTTTACTACTTTTAAACTGAAATTTCATAATCAGAGATTATGTATATTTATTAAAACATACGTAGATTGTGTAATAATGAGGATACATATTAAATTTGTATGCTGTTATCTTCATGTTATTAATGAAATGCTTTTTAGATTATAAACACATAAGGAACTATATTTTTATCATAAATGCTACATATTGAAACATTGGAAATTGATGGATTTATTATTATGAATAATGAAAACCATTTGTATATACATTCATTAATATAAATCTTGTTCATTACATCAATAAACATACATCAACAACTTCGAAACTATCGCATCTCTCTCTCTCTATGTGTGTGTATGTAAATATATGACTTCTTAGATGTGTGTTTATATATGTATGAATACAAAAATGAACATTGCCAAAAAGTTTATTTGAAGTTACTTCTAATTCATATAACGATTATGTCATATGCGTTATGTAATTGGCAGCAATTGTAGTCATCAGTTCTTTGTACATTATCATGGATATGGAATACACAGTTGAAAAATAATTGAAGTGCATTTTGTGCATTAGGCTAATTGTTAAAATTCACTCATTTACACACAACCTTTGCATTTGCAATTTACTTGGTAATTTAAACAAAAAAACTGAGCAAGTAACCTTTACGAAATATTTAACATTTTGAGGATAAAATAAATATTTTTCACTCATCACAAAACATATCAGCAAATGACATTATATTGTGTACATAAAAGTTATTAAATAAATATATGGATACAAAAATATTGTTCACAATAATAAAATCAGAAATAATAACAAATCGCTGAATGCACGATGTAAAAGTATTTACAAAAATATATACAGCAGATCATTAGAAGAATCGGAATAAAAAAAATACGTAATTTAAAAGTAAAAATTAATGTAACAAACACATGTTGTTTTGCCAAGGGATTGAGCCAACAGTATTAAAAATAATAACAAAATATATTTTATATATACACGGAATTTGAAAGCAAACGTCTCTTTCGCCAATCTGAGCGATAACTGATTCCTGTTTGGCTTTCAAGTCTGTTTACCAAGTGAAGATGGTAACCCGTTTTCGTGGTACGCAGTTCCGAGAAATGTTTCTTTCGACGTCGTGTTCCAGCAAAAATAGCGTATGTGATAGGGGTTTTACATAAACGCTTTAACCAATGTAAGTTTCAAACTTAGGAAACGAAACTCAAAATAAAAAAATCAAAGTAAAGCTTAACCAAAGCTAAATCATACTGAACCGTGTTTTTCATCTTTCCATCTTCGTGTCTTTTCTGAAGACATTCTTGACTGTATCAGTAATGATGATCAGATTTTTCAGAAAATCGTATTCAGTGATGAAGCAACATTTCATATTTGAGGAGAGGTTAATCGAGATAACTATAGAATTTCCGTGTCAGAAAACTCGCATTTCTATAAGGGAAACTGAGCAAGCTTGTTCTTAAGCTAACGTTTGATGCGCACTATCTTATAACAGTGACTAGATCCTTCTTTTTTCGGAGCCAATCAGTTAACTCGGATGATTACTTCGAGATGCTGAGATTGTTTTCGGTACCGCAATTAGAAGAAATGCAGCCAAACGATTTTCCCAACAGGATGGGGGTCTCCTATCATTGGGCTACACATGTACGTATTCCTTGATGAAGCAGATCATTCAGATCTGTTTCACAAATCCAACGATCTTTCAGATCGTTAGATTGGTAAAGCTGGACCAATTTCATGTCCTTCCCGTTCTCCATTCTTCGTACTACCACTCGACTTCTTTTCCGGGGATATTTGAAGAATTGAATTTATGCTGCAGAGATTGGCAGCATCGAAGAATTAAAAAATCGAGTCATAACAGAAACAGCCACCGTGACTCCGCAAATGCTAAATAACATCTGGAGGGAAATCGAGAACATACTATATATTTTTCGAACTACTAATGTTGCTCATGTTAAGTGTATTAATATAAAATTCTTTAAAGTTCTAATAAAATTCAGTCAGTCTTTTTCTTTTTGTCTCTCTTATTCTGTATTATCTAAAAACGGATCTTTATCCAGTGGATAAATTATAGACACCTTAGATCTGATCGTTTTCAGCCAGTATTTCATTTCACTTCAATAACAAGGGAAAAAATTTTAGCGTCTGATTTAGACAAAGGCCAAAATAACTTGACAAATCATCTCTGAGAGAGCGGCACTGTCAGTCTGGACACGATGTGCAGTAGTTGATATTTATTTATTCAAAGATAATGTGAAGTTTCTAACATGTCGAGCCATCCAGAAGATATGAATAGGGTACGCCTTACTCTTGCTAAAAATCAACATATGTTACCTCATTTTGACTGCAACGTCAGGATGAGTACTGGCACTATATCATCACTTAACATCGTGATAATGTCCTAGCACGTCCATGCATTTTATCACTTACAGTTAGATAGCAATGTCCACAATCGTAAACTCACTGTATACTGACAGCTAGCTGTTCATACTACTAAACGCATGCAGTAACTATTGGTATTAGTCATGTTAACTAAAGAGGATAGTATTAATTAGGCAAAACCTTATATCATTGTTATTATTATTGTTATACAACGTGGAGTTGAGTGAGCTAGAACAGTTTGATGGTTTTAGCAAAATTTCCGTCAGAAGAACTTGAACCCCTATAGAACAAAGTCTGACAATCACATATATTTATCTACAGTATCCTCTCGATTATCCGAGTATCCATACGCGGTGATGCCCACGTATGCATAGTTAGTGCTATGTGCGAGAATGTGTGAAAAACAAACACGCGAGTTTCAGCGATTATCTCTTACAATTCCTTTGCATGTGCTTCGTGTATATTTTCTTCTTATTTTTTAAAAATTGATTTAAAATTTCAGAACTAAAAAAGGAATAATGAATATGCTACAAGTACTAAGAGCATGAAAGTCGTGTTAACATTAAAACAAAAACTTAACATTATTGGAAAGATTTGAAAATAGTGGATATCATTTCGAATATCACAAAAACAAGGCAGACAGTGATACTGAAAGTACCGAAGAAGATACTGTCAGTCACATTACTTCCTAGAAAGCGATACCTTCTGTTGAAACTCTTTGGATTTAATCGACCAAAGGGGACTGGAATGCAGTGATAAAATAGCACTTCGAAAAATACGCAGTGAAATTCAACAAGTATTTAAACGTTCTCAAAAATAAAATAAAATTACCGATTTTTTTTAAAGAAATAAACACATATAATATGTATGAAAATGTATAGTTTGGAATATCCGTGTAATCTGGACAAACGCGAGTATACTGTATCTGAATATGATATCGGACCAAATACACCCTTTTAGGTATTCTCTGCCTGAGATGGTGTCCTTTTATGAGACAATGCTTCACGTCTCATTCCGAGTGAGATTAAGGAATGGTTCCGGAAACACGAGGAGGAATTTGCTGGTGGTCCCAAATAACCGGGGCATGAATCCAGCCAAACATTTGTGGTTTGAGCTGGAGAAATCATTACGGGACTTTCTATGAGAAACTAGTTCGTATTTACATTATAGATGAGGAAAACGTAATGTAGTGAACTCTCTCATTAGAACTGCGGAGCGAAATATCAGCCTTTCTTGGCCTTAGCCAATCTACTATTAGTAAACCAGAAGCAGTTACAATGAAACGTTACGTCAAGCAAGTCATTTATAGAAACTGAGTGATGTGCTGTAATCATAGCCCCATATATAGTAAAAGACGCAGGCCAACATTTTTCTGAAGATTTACTTTTTCGAATAGCAGTTTGGTGGAAACAGGAGGATTTAATAAATCATAATTAGTTGTTTTTGAGAGAGTTAGTTTGTTTTTATGCAAATCTACTACTAATTTATTTATTTGCATGTATCGAAAAGGTAAGTAATTACAATTGATTTTTGAAAATTAAACTTTTAAATGATATACTCTTAAACAGCGTGATTCCTCGAACATTTTTTCCCTAGCCTTTTAGCTCCCGGTTCTGAAAATTAAAAAATATTTGTGTAATTTTCCCCTTTCTCAGTCTGTTCAGAGAAAGAACTTCTCTAAATTTTAAATCTCACCAGCGGCCGAGCGGTAAAATTGCTGAACACTGGTAGTTTCGACCTGGGTTTTCGATTCCAGGCGAGCGGGATGCATGGGCATTTTCGTGGTTTTCTCCATGTGTAACGTGCATTCGAGCCAGTTTCTCTTAGAAAGTCTTCGACGAAGACATTCTCCTCTTAGGCAGATAGCCCTACTGTGCTTTGCCATAAAAATAAACTAGAACACATGTACCTAAATTTTAAAATGTATTCGCTCATATAGTGATTATTTTCATCTTACTAATAAATTCTAACAAATTATCTGCGAAGGTCACGCCGAACCGTTTCCCTCTAATTGTTGAATTTTATGCCAGCCTAGTACAAGAACCAACCCTTCACAGCGAAGCAAACACGAGTTGATATTCAGGCTTCGGTTTCGCTGAGATAGCTGCACATTTACATTCCCTAATTAGTTATGGATGATTTGAGGCCTTAAGAATAGCAGAAACAACAATAAGAACGGGCGATTTTCAAATTAAAGGCAAGTATAAATGTAAATCTTATCAGATATCGTAATGTTAATATTACTGGAATGTATATTTCTTTTAAAAAATATTGTGATAATCACCGTAGTTTATCCATGACAACTTTTTAGCCCAAAGGGGCAATTTACCCAGAAGGGCTATTAATTTCGTTTTGGCATTTTGCGTAGTCCACTATAAAACGATGTTTCTTATAGAAATTGAATAATGTGCATGAATGTATGTATGTTTCTTGCATTGTGAGAAAAGAACGGAACCTAGTAATATCAAATTTTGAATAACGTAATTCTTCATTCGAATATGGACATCTGAAAGCCCTAATTTGGAATTTGGAATTCGTTTTATTATCCTATTTCATATTTTGTAAAACTTTAACGATTTTTTTTATTAGCAATCTCAATGGCAACACTGTACGGGGGAACGAAAAATTATCTCCAGTGCGCGAGACTGTGCATCGGAAATTCTAAAGATATGCTCTTTTTTAATATTTTGTGATATTGCTGTTGGATTGAACTTTATAGTTTAAGTGCGAAGAACATGATATTTAATAAATATGGGTAACACACAAAACGTTAAAAAATGTCCATTTCGGAGTAATATAAAATCTGAAAGCTTTCAGTTTTATATATATATATATACATATATTCGCATAATTTTCCCCTCTCAATTTTCAGACCATAAAATTAGTGAGAACAAAAGGGGTGAATACTGTAATTAAAGAAACTGTAAATGTAAAAGCAGCTTTTATTTGCTTATTTTGCTTCATAACAAATAATAGTAAATTGAAAATTTTCAGAGGATTAATGCTGAAAGTTTTAATTGTCACAGTTTTCTTTTTGAGTTATGTTATTTCAATGTTTACGAAGCTTTCGTGAACTATAATAAATCTCATATTTACTGCAGCGCAAGTATTGTAACTTTTTTTTTTTTTATGTATGAGTATAAAATTGGAGAAAATGGGGAAGGATTCATGGGAAGATTTTTCTTTCCCGTATACATTTTTAAAGTAAAGATCGAATAAACAGAGAAATTTTTCTACGTTGGGAAGAAAATGATGACACTCATAACCGCATGCTTTTTACCTAAAAACTGAAGTACCGGAACATCGGCTTCTTCATATATCAAATCCATTTATAGAAAGCCGAGAATTACTCCCGCAAACGCAACTCCTGAATTTATTTTGAGAAAAGTAACTTGTAACTCTGGAATTACCGAAATCCCATTCGAGCAAGAATTTCACGCTGGAATAAAAGAATACACTCTCCTCTAGCATCAATACTCCAGCTTTATACATCAAAAACAAAATAAAATGTTTCACAATTTCTCGTTTTGAGATGGCAGTGCGAAAACATTGGAGGTTTTCGAATACAAAGTTCTATTTATTTATTTATTTGTTCCGTTTTATTCTGTGGTTTTAACTTCGGAGTCTGTATTAGGTAACATTTGTGAGAAAGGGGCAGGTGATTTTTCGAAATTCTTAAAGATCGGATGAATTTATGCATAGTAGTGGGTTTCCGTTTCCCAAAGGGGATCACGCATCTATCGGTCGACGTTCACAAACGCGGAAATTCGAGTTGCGTTGCATGCTAGCTGGGGAATAAGATATTATATCACGATGATGCATAAAGTTTAAACATTTTCCCAAATGCTCAAGAAAGCCTGTCATAAAGTAAAGCAGTGTAGCTGTCACTAATTATAATATCGCGTTCGAGATTTGGATAAAAATGCTATATATAAGCATTGGAACGTTACGATGTAAATGTATCATGAGCGAACAATTTTGTAAAGTATTAAGCAAGGGAATTAAAAAATGTATATGTAATACCATAAGGCAAAATGCAAACATTGTCGGCTTAGAGTAAATATTTCCTCTCTAATTAATTTGCCCACTACCAAATTTCAGAAATTAGTCTCAAAACAACATAGAAAATTAATCACAAGCTATTATTGAATTGTGTTTATAAATTTATAAATTAGCGGTTCTCAACCTTTTGACTAACGCGTATCATCTAAACAAAAATTGAAAAACTTTAATACTATCCCTACATTTTACAATGATTATTTTTCAATTTCTCAATTTACGCATATAAAGATGAATGTCTGGGTTTTTGTTTGCTCGCGATTAACTCAGTCATTACTATAGCTAACGTCACCAAACGTTTTACAATTTTTTTTCTGGGCCCCGGAAAAGGTCGATATCCCCTTTCCCCCCAGAAAAGGCTAGAATCAGAGATATTAATTTAAAACGCTAATTTTCACCCTCATTTTTCCGAGTTGCAACAGTCTCGCACGCTGATTTATTTCCAGAGTGTTGCCACTGCTCGCTTTGAAATTGCTCAATTTGTTAAAAAAATTTCTAAGTTTTACAGTGAAATAAAAATAGCATTGCTGAACATTAAATATATTATTTCCAATTTCAAAAATTCGTGGGAAGCCATTTCGACGATTCCCATTTTCGTACGACTTTAATCATCCGAGATATTAATTAAAAACTCTGAAAATACTAATTTCGCACTCATTTTTCCGAGTGGCAAGTCTCGCGCTTTGGAGATAAAAATGCCTTATTTCGAAAAATGTTGCTACTGCTCGCTTTCAAATCTTAAAAGTATGTTTTAGAGTTGTTTAAATAATTTCTACGTTTTACAAAATTTATATATATAAAGAAAAATGTTTGTGTGTTTGTTTATTCGTGTTATTGATTTCTGATTAATTATGATAAATTTTTTGCTACATTTAATCGACTAAAATTGAATATAGGGGAAATATCGGATGGAACTTGAGCTTTTACGACCATTTGATTAGAAAGACGAAAATCTTTAAAAACTGCGGGACATTCTTGCAGATATAATGTGAGAGAATTAGTTTATTTTTCCATCGAAATTTTGGGTTCCATATCGCATCAGACTGAAAAATGTGTGATCATAAAGCTTATTTTTTGCATCGTTATTAGAGAAGGATTACAGCAGTATCGTTCTCTCTCCTGTTAGATGTATTACTCTCAATCTAACTTGACTGGCATGGGGGACTTCTGCTAGTAGAAATATAAATATATATATATTGCCATTTGCCCAACCTATTGGCTGTTTGTATTAAATGTGCACGCATAAAAAGTATTAGATTAAAAATTGGTTACCATTTTAATTATCAAAATTTAAGTTATAATACTTAAATTCTGAAATTTAGTGTGAAATTTGGACGTGTTTAAGAGAGAACAGTTTCTTTATGTCTGGTCTTACTGCACTTAACTTTAAATTAGGATCCAATTTTAATTATATTCTGTATTCCTTTTTCAAATAAAATGTGGAAGAATATACTTGTTCATACAAATAGAGTGTGCAAAAGGCAAAAGTTTAAGAGCTTTATTTGAAACGCCTTTAAATTCTTTTTTTGGGTTCAGCCAAAAGTTAGCAAGTTCTTCAGTTAGAGTTCGATCACAGGAAATTTCTATCAATTGTTCTTTTTCTTTACGAAATGTTTGAATTTAATACTTAAAAATACTTTGTTTCTTTGCGTACCACCTATTTTTCTCTTGCGAACCGCCGGTTGAAAATCGTTGGTATAGATAGTAGAGAAAACAATAAATAGTGTGGCATGATAATTATATTATTATTAACCCCGCCAACTTATATACATAGGTAAGAGTATCAGGACTAGTATTTCCTTTTATCTTCTTGGCGAATATGACGTGCCCTGACTGGACAGTGAGTGATTGCAAACTATGCCCTGTGGAGTGTAGCAAAGATAACAAGATGAGAAGGGTTAAATTACCCTTTATTTTTCCACGATTTTACAGTCGCTCCCGCACTTCGGGATACAAAGACCAACCACTTGTGGTCTGAACGTAAAAAATATGAGACTAATAACTAACTAAAATTTAAATAAGAGCTAACTTTTAATATTTTACTCAGATGACTAACACTAAGACTGGCCTTTTAAATTACTACGTCTGTAGTAAGTAAACTGCGGAAAACTACAATACGTCTTTAGCTTTCAAGAGGACTAAAACCGCTCAAAGGCGGACAGTAACTGATAGCAAGCTCGCGTGAAGTTTCGTGACCATACAGCTCACTCTCTTCCCTTCTACTCTACTCTTGGCAAAAAGCCACAACTTAAACACTTAAGCGTTAGCAATTACAATTTGCATAAACATATTCACTCGTTAATTATGGCCGGAAGTGGAAAATAAGAGACGATAGTAAAGTTTTAACATAAAATAAACGTTAGTCAAACTTAAGATCCTTACAAGGGTAGTTTACATAGTTTTCGCTTCGAAAATTCGCAAGTGAGTTTTCAGTGAATAAGCAAGAATAAGGGTCCCCACATCACGTTTTCACTGTTTCTAGAATGATGTCTGTGTGCCCGAGTGTCTTTGCGTATGCGTGGGCAGATTTCTTCTGCAGAAACTCATAGACTTTAGTTACCAGGTTTTCAGCAGTTATCTCGTCTCCAGAATGTACTGAAACCTATACAAGGTATTCGGGAAAGGTGACTATAAGCTTTATTTCTTAAATATTTTTATCTTAGTTACGTGTAAAAATTCTCAAAATGTTGCACGGAATTTTTTGAGCTGTAAAAGCGTGCGTGTGTGTGTGCATAAATATAAACTTTTATATAACTCCAATTAAGAAAAAATTCGAAGTCAAAGTGATAAAAATGTTTATCATACATTTATAAATTAAATGAAAAAAAGTCATATATTTACGTGTAAAAATCGCGGAGATGTGCTAGTTTAAATTACTTTCCAGTGCCTATTAACGATAGCAGCTCAAAAATATTGCTTAAATTTCGGGAGCGATAGCGAAATAAAAAATTGTTCATTTGGAGATTGATGATTACATACTGAAGAAAACAGTTATAAGGTTTATCGCAAACCGTTTTGATGTTAATTATATTTCTTTGTAAAAAATTTGTACTTATAAGTATTTTGTGTTTAACGTTTTAGAGACCAATCACCAAACTGGAATTTTTGCTTTAAAGATACATTGAAAAGATTTTAGAAAAAGTATGCTCGTTGGATTGTTGACTACACCTGCTCTAAACAGTCTTCTAACGTTGAGCTTAGTTTATGATGACAAATCAGACGAGACGTTATTATTGATTAAAAGTAAAAGGCAACTACAAAAATTTCGCAAGTAAATGCGTACAGTCATTAAGTTTTTTGATGCTGAACACATGAAAAATGTACAATGTCTTCGTCGTGACTTGAACTCTTGACCTCTCGAATACACCTCGAGTATGCTTCCAATTACACCACGAAGGCATGAGGAACGAAGGGAGAAAATACCTTAGAAATGTACAGAATATTTTGCACATAACATATAAAATGTCTAGTTAACATTTTGATAATATTATATTCAGAGACAACTACATTAAATGTTAAATTTTGCATTTTAAAAGCGTTCTTCTGTTACGGCTGAAACTCTTCTCATAACTTGGTGAAAATACTTTGTAAATTGAAAAACTTTCTCTGCTTGTCCAATACCAAAAGGAAAGTAGGAAAACTTTCACCAGTTATAGTATGGATAATAAGTGTTGGGAATGCAATATAATAGTATGCCCTTTTTTCTAATACGTGAGAATATGTGAAAATTTCTGCATTGTTATTTTATCAAATGTATTTTTTAATTTCTCTTTTCTGGATTCTAGAAAGTAGCTTTTGATTCGAGTAGGCCACTCTATATCTTGCACAAAATCGTTTGATTTAAAGCCATTTGTTCAATAAATGTATTTTAAAACGAGTTTCATATTGGTATATGAAACTGGGAGAATACGCATGCGTACTGCGAAGCAGTCTCGCATAGTTCGAAACACGAAGATTTAAAAGCAAGCAACGAAGAATACTTGGCTCCATATATATGATGTAAGGAGAAGGGGGTGATGTTAAAAGAACCCTAGCGATTCCCTTTCAGCCTCTCATCCGAATAATGGTTTTGTTCGACGCGGAGGAAAATAAAATGCGGCAAAAGAAGCAAAAATAGCAAGAGAGGGTGGAAGGCGCTTCGCAACCAAGGTAAACAGGCAGGGAAGGTTTACAGACACTTAGTAAAATGAACTCCGTGCCAAATGTAATCTTCGTGACTTGAAGATAAAATGGTTTTGATGCGATCCAGATGTAAGACCAGGGCAGGAAATTCTGCATTTTACATCGCTTGAAACTGACCAGGAGTAGATCATTTTAACGAAATGGGCTCCGCTAGTCTCGCCGCTTAACATCGTTTGACCTGAGGTCTCTCCTATCCCCCCTCCTCCCATTAGTTATGCTACTTTTTAAAAGTTTGTTTCTTAATCGTATCTTCTGAATTGCTTTTTGGATGATATCTGAAGTATTTTCCGTTTTACTGCTTTTGAGGGGGAAAAAACTCAACCTTTAAAAAGAAAATAAATATATAAATTGCACACCGTATGAACAAGAATGAGATGAATTTAAATTTTTTAAAAATATGTTTGAGGAGTTAATAAATTTTGCTCTTCGTTTTATAAAGAGCTTTCTCCCCTTTTTCTTACTATTAAGATTGGGGGGGGGGAGGGTTATGGATGATTTCCGCATTTGCGGTGAATCTTTTTCAACTAAGGGGATAACAAAATTTAAAATACCAAGCATAAATTTCTCTGTAATAAATTTAGATTTTACTCATTTCATTTACAGTTTTACATTTGTTTAACTCAGTGGTCTCAAAATGAAGGCCTGTGAGGTCAATAGTACCTGCAAAGGTCATTCAGTTTAGCGAAATACATGGTGTTTCTAAATGAATATCGGGGTTTTAACGCTTTGACTATTTATTACATAAAATTATAAGTAGTGTGAAAGTGCCGGTTCAGCGCCAGGATCTCAAACTCGCAGGCGGTGCGCGGTGCAAGTCGGGAGGCGGTGCAAGTTGGGAGGCGGATTGCCGATGAGCAAACTAACTGATAAGGAGGAGGGTTGTAGGAGTTTGAATTTAGCTGATAAGGTGTCATCACACTTTGATAAGAGATTATCTTTTGTTGATTTTCCAGTGGTAATTTCTAATTTTAGGATTTTTTTTCCTTTGTATTTTTCTTCATCTTTACTTGGCATATAATGGTTATTTTCTGTGTTCTCTAAACGCATGGAATTTAATGTTTGGCA
>KK115783.1:68274-103976 GCA_000611955.2 Stegodyphus mimosarum | reverse complement strand
TGTTTTTATTATTTCAGGACAGTTATACAGCAGCCAGAGTCTAACGTCCAAAGCAGTGTGCTTAGAGTCATTGTCCTGGTAGAATTTAAAATCGTTGTGAAGGTTCAATTTTCGTGCTGAAGATTTCAAATTTTGATTTAATATGCCAATATACTTGTACTGATCCATTATACTGTCAATAAAAACAAGATTACCAACTCCAGTGGACGACATACACCCCCATACCATAACTCCTCCTCCACCATGTTTTACTGCTGGCACCGAGTTCTGTTTGCGAAATATTTTCCTGGGTTTTCTCCACACCAAGATTCTACCGTCAGAACCAAATATATTAAATTTACTCTCATCAGCAAATATAACTTCATTCCAGTAACCAAATTCTTATTTATGTTGGATTTTGCGAAAGCCAGTCTGAGTTTTCTATTCTTTTCACTTACGAAGAATTTTTTCCTGGCTGCTCTACCGTGATATTCAGTAGATCGAATTACTCTTCTAACAGTCTCAGGATTAAAAATTACTCCATATAATGCTTGTAAATCAGCAGCAACTTTAGGAGCACTCATTCTTGGATTTTTTTTAATATTTTGAACGATAATGAGCTTTATTCCATTGGATAGCTTTGATGGTCGGCCAGGTCTTTTATCCTGAATCATATGATTCTTTTTATATTGTTTAATGATATTGAAAACTGTTGAATGACTCAAGTTAACTGTTTCAGCAGTTTCTGTAATAGATTTTCCATGTTCAATATGCAAATTAATAACTAATTTTTGAATTTCAGGCAAAGTTTCTTTTCGTTTAGCATTCATGGCTGCACAGAGCTAAAAAACACAAAAAATTCCGAAACAAACTGAAAAGAAATAATGCAGACGATTTTATAAATTATTGCTAATTGCTTTTGAGTAAAAATAAAAAACCCCAAAAATATTTTAGACGATTTTTGTCGCGTAGTCTAATGGTGTCCCATCACTTATGTGAGCCATTTTTTGCTCCGTTCTAAACAATTGTATTTTTATTAAATTAATATTTTAATATTTTGAGAAAATGTATGTTATATAATAATTGTTACTAAATTTAAGTATGAAACACACCCACAAAAATTTTTCACATGTTTTTTTAATTTATTTTATTACGGTTTCCTTTTGTAAAGCACAAGTGTCCCATCACTTTTGTGAGACACTGTATGTGTGGAAAGAATGCTTTAAATTAAACTAAACGATTGTATGAAATAATAAATTAAAGAAACTTTAAGTTACACTGAATAATTTAAATAACATACAAAACGAATTAAAAATAAATTGGTTAAATAGTAAATAAATTAACAGGAATTACACTGATTAAATAAAATAAATAATAATTATAAATTAAATGTGTTTTAAATTACACCGATTCAATGGATTATTAAAAAATGAAGATTTAAATAATTAAGAAGTGTGTTTATTATGCTTTATCGAATGGCACAAGATAAATAAAATATCTTACGCTGTATCGCAGTTTCTGGCGCGGGGATGATAAATGCATGATAGCGTATTTTATTTTACATTTTGTAAACTAGGTATAGTGATAAAAATTTCTATAATCTTAGGTAAGTACTATTCAGCATTAGAAACATTTTTATTTTCTTCTAAAATGCCATAAATCACTTAATGACTGCTATAAAATTTTATGAGTTTGCCATAATATCCCTTAGTTGCAACACAAATTAAATGTTTTTCAGTTTATATCACTTAAATACATTATTAAAAACAAAGAAAATATTTAAATTGTTAAAAACTGCTTTCGTTTTTTTTTAATCGCTCAATTTGTATAGCAGTACGTTTATAATTTGGGAGATAAATTGAAAATTTTACGTTAAGTGGGCAGTTGGCGTAAGCAAAATGTTCAGTTTATTTTTCAGATTTCAAAAATGTTATGATTTCAGTTAAAACAAATTTCAAAAGCATATTTATCTTTCGAAACCATTATTTATATTTATACTTCGAAAGATAAAAAAGATAAATAGAAAATCTTGCATTACGTCCAGTAGCAACTCTCTGGAAATGACTATTTTCTAATCTTCGTGGTAAATGAATAAACAATGTTACGTTTTTCTGTATTAATAATGGTTACCAAATCTAATGTTTCTCAGTTGTGATAGAGTAACATAACGTAACGGAACCAATTTTTTTTTTTAAACGTTCGCTGAAGAGACTGCTAATATCAGATTTAAATGTTAGGTAAAAGGTTTTAGTCGCAGAATATTTATATATAGCAATATAACGCCTTTGATTATATTCTTTCTGGTTCGGCGATGTTCGGAAATCATTCGATTCGACGCAATGAGGGAACGCTCCCCGATGTGTGTTCTGTTGGCGCGAAAGCGTGGGAAAGTACATCTTCCATTCTCTTTTGGATGATGAGGCATTTAGTCGTCTGTCTCCCTCTGCAGAGAAATCCGATCATTTGGCAGTGGGAACGGGACCGTTACGAACCTCCTACGAACAAGGAAGCCAAACGATTTGATTCCTGGATTGTGGCATTTCCCTTTTTTTGCGGCTGGCTTTCGCTTTAAAGTGGAAGTGAGGAGGAGATCAGTTATTTACTCAAGCGAAGTTAAAATAATAATAATAAAAACTTGCACTTTGAAAACTTCGCATTATATTCTAACCTCCCAAAACAGATCATACCATTAAATAAATAAATATAATACTTGTTTTTGCCAGATATTTAAACTAAGTCTTTATTGCTAAAAAAAAAATTAAAACTCAACTCGAAAAAAAAGTAAATTTCAATTTCGAAAACTCCGATGTTTATTTTCATTTTGCAATAAAATGATGTCCCCGATAAATAGACCTTGTTGTCATACGACGATGGATAAAATCTTTAGCTTCGTTATTACAAAAGAAGTTGCCAAATCCACAGTAATTTAATTATTTAAAAATAAATTTCACCATGGCTTCATAAAAATATTCTGCAACAAGTGATATTTTATGATATAAATATGGAAAGTAAAATACGTTTCTGTCATACTATAAAAGTCAGTAACAGAGCTTTTCATGCATCTTCTTTCTTGTGTGCTGTGTCATAAGCCAGAATCAATAAAATTGGTTTATGATAAAACTGTGTAATAAAAATTATTATAATTACAATTAGATTGATTAATATTTATAAAAATAATTAGGTAGAATTGACAACAGACGTTTTTTCTAAATATTTTCATCAATATTAATCAGTCTGAAATCCGTAGTTTATCTAAATTCATTACTTTGCTACACAGTATTTTGTTACTATTTATTACTTTGCTTAGCCACAGTATTTCGTTACTAAACAGACGAATATATTTTTTGATTTCAAAACTTTTGTTACTGTAATGTTACAAATTTTAAGAACTAACTCCTTTTTACTTCCTTGTACGAAGTAAAAAGGACGTATTGTAATCGCGAACAATTTCAGGTATCATATTTCAACGAAAATATCCATTTTGACCGCTATCAAATGCAATTTAACGATGTTTTTGCGTGACATCTGTAAGTAAGGACGGAATAAAGGACACTTTTTCCCTCAAAAAATCATAAAACTGATTTAAAATGGTTTCTGAAGAGATTTTTTCGTGACGTCTGTGCGTACATACATAAATGTCATAACCCAAAAACAAGTAGCCTCAGAACGTTGAAATTTTCTATTTAGGACTGCTATAACATGTGGATGTGCACCTCCCTTTTTGGTTGCAATCAGACGCACAAAAAGTATATATATATATTACCCACTCTGTTACTCGGCTCAATGAATTCAGATTTTTTATTCTTATATATTGGTAAATTGCGCGTTTGTTGCTTTAAAAATGATTGAATTATGTTGTTCTTAAATTCCGGTTAAGGCGTTTATGCTGTTAGTAAATCTACATGCAATAATTGTAGAATTATCGACAATTTAAAAGTTGTTTAAGTGCGGATAAGCCTAATTATGTTTACGAAAGCAGCCATATTTGTTTACATTTGAAACTTTGCAAAATGGTGGACTTGTAGCCAATCTAGAGAAACTAAGCTTCGCAACAACAAAGCTTCTTTTATTGCAAATTAAATCATGCTTAACCCATTCCGGAATTTATTCGAGGTAATAAGTCCTTAAGATTTATTTCGTAATTTTTAATATAGATATTTTGAATTTTTATGTATTTTTGTCTTGTCGCGAAGGGAGAACTGAATTAACAGAATGAGAAATACTGAATCGTCTGTGAAAAACAGTTTTTTTTTTTTTTTAAATTTGTTTGTTTGTTTGTTTAATTTCTTTTTGACGTCGTTTTAGATTTATTATGGTATTTGAATAGAACATGTGGCAAAGATTAGATAATTCTTCAGATGATACACATAATTTTTGTGCATTCTGAGTTATAAAATGAATGATATGTAATGCCGTTAAGTGAACCTAGCGTCAAAGTGTCGCTATGGTAAACAAATAAATTTTAAAGCATGCATTTATTCTATTGTGTTTTATGCGCTATCGACGAGGTAGACTTAATTCAATCCAATAAGTTTAAATGAAATGCAAGGGAAAATGTGTATAATTTAATATTCCGTACAAGGAAGTCATGTGGTGTATACATAAGATTTTTTGCTTCTTTGGAAGAAGTAAAAGAAGTGTTGTAATCGTGAAAAATTCCGGGTATCATATTTGAACGAAAATATCCATTTTGACCGCAATATCCATTTTGAATGCAATTTAGGGATGTTTTTATGTAACATCTGCACGTTAGGACAGAATAAAGGACTCTTTTCCCCCAAACGAAGTATAAAACTGATTTAAAATCGATTCAGAAGAGACTTTTTTCATGGCGTATGTACGTACGTACGTATGTATGTATCTCCCATAACTTGAAAACGAGAGGCCAACGTTGAAATTTTGCGTATAGGACTGCTATAACATGTAGTTGTGCACTTCCCTTTTTTGGTTGCAATCAGCCGCACCAAAAGTATATATATATGTATATAACCTATAATTCATAATAATTTAAGATACGAAAACTTCCCATATACCATCTCCAAGAAAGAGAAATTTAATTAAAAACCATGAAAGACAAATATTTTCAGTCAGAATTTTAATTATTATTTTAAAATTAATATTTTTTAAACCTCCTTTGCTTTAAAAACATAAATATCTGCTAAGAAAAATCTTTTACTGCAAAAATACCAAAATCAAAAGTAAAAATTTGAAGTCTCTCTCTCTCTGTATATAGAATTATTTAATTCTTATATATTGGTAAATTGTGCATAATTTGCTTTAAAAATGATTGAATTATGTTGTTCTTATTTTCCGGCTTAGGTTTTTTTGCCTTTAGTTAATTTTCATGCAATAGTTGTAGAATTATCAACAATTAAAATGTTGTTTAAGTGCGGTTAAGACTAATTTTTCTACCATAGCAGCCATGTTTGTTTACATTATGAACCTAGGAGAATAGTGAATTAAATTAGTTTCTCCACTTTCAGTGTTTTTTTGCCGTGTTGTAACAAACGTAAACCTAAACTTTCCGTAACGTAAACGTAAACTTTCCGCTTTGTACATTGAAAAATCTGCCT
The DNA here is from genome assembly GCA_000611955.2 of Stegodyphus mimosarum. NCBI lineage: Eukaryota > Metazoa > Arthropoda > Arachnida > Araneae > Eresidae > Stegodyphus > Stegodyphus mimosarum. The sequence continues at coordinate 98,424 of KK115783.1, read as the reverse complement.
TCTTGATCGCTAGCCGAAATGTTTGTTTTTGCATAGGAACTGTAATTTTTAATTGTAAAAATTGTTTTTTAATTGTTTTAACTATATTTGGTGTTTTATGTTTTGCTATATTTTTCAATTTTTAATGAAAATATTTTGAGTTTCTATGTATTTTTGTCTTGTCGAGAAGTGCGAACTGAATTCATTGAACGAGAAATACACTGCTCAAAACAATTAAAGGATATTGTAAGTTTTACATAAAATAAAGATATAAGGGAATTTTTTTTTTGCCGAAAATGGAAGAAGAGAATCACAAATGCAAATTTTTCTGATTTTCAAGCTGTGGAGTATGCTAATTTTGATTTCGACGTCAAAAACGTCGCTTCAGTGGCACCGAATGAAATTTGACTTTCAACTGAATGAAAGACAATGAAGACAAGGATGATCGGCATTCAGTGACTGCTTTGTTTCGATGAGTACGATGTCTCAGCGAAGTCATTTAACCGATTCAGAAGCTTGGAGAGTTGTTGGTAGGTTAGAAGGGGGCCAAACTCAAGCCGAAGTAGCGCAAACCATTGGAGTGTCACAAAGTGTGATTTCCAGGATCTGGAACCGTTTTTTGGAAACTGGAAGTGTAGGCCGAAGACCAGGGCAAGGTCGTAGACGGGCAACAACGCCCAATGAAGATCGTTATTTAGTGTTAACGGCTCGAAGACACCGAAATATGAATGCTACTCTTCTCCAACAACACCTTCGCTCGGCTACTGGTAGGACGGTTTCAACTCAGACTGTCCGAAACCGGCTCCATGGTGTAGGTCTGTATGCTCGCCGACCGATGGTATGTGTTAGACTAACATCAAGGCATCGTCGCGACCGCAGGGAGTGGGCAACAGAGCATGTGAACTGGAGGAGAAATGAATGGAGCAATGTTCTTTTTTCTGACGAGTCCCGTTTTTCTGTTCATCCTGATAATAGGCGTATTTTCGTCTGGAGGGACCGCGGCAGTAGGAATAATCCTGCGTTCGTGCACGAAAGTGTCAGATTTGGCGGTGGGGGAGTGTTGGTGTATGGTGGCATCTCCATTGACGGGCGCACAGACCTCTACATCATTCGAGATGGACCTCTGACTGGTCGCCGATATAGGGATGAGATCCTCAGACCTATTGTAGTCCCTTACGCTGCAGCAATCGGAGATGACTTCATTTTAATGGACGATAACTGCAGGCCACATCGTGCTAACCTGGTGGAGGATTTCCTTTTCGAGGAAGGAATCGTACGAATGGAATGGCCAGCGTGTTCTCCAGACATGAATCCAATAGAGCACGTTTGGGACGCTCTAGGAAGACGAGTTGCTGGCCGCCAACCACCCCCACAAACTCTCCAAGAACTGGAAAGAGCTCTTCTGGAAGAGTGGGACAGAATACCCCAACTCGTGATTAATAGCCTCATTGACTCCATGCCTCAAAGGTGTTCAACGTTGCTGGCCGTCCGTGGAAACCATACCCCCTACTGAAAATGATTTCCTTTGAAGAAAACACCTTTTCTTATTCTTTTTTCTCATATGCACAAATTGTGTTTTTTTTCCTTTTGTACACAAATGCGCAATAAAATGCATTTTTTTCTTCCAAACATGTGTAATTTATTCTCATATAGCCTACTACGTCTGTTGACCATGCATCAATCAGCTAAAAAGTTTCCCAGCCACAAAATCCACCTAAAACCGCAATATCCTTTAGGGGGGGGGGGGGGTATATATCTGTAATGAAATTCCAGGAAGTAAGTTTAAATGAAATGCGGGAAGAAATGCCTCTAATTTAATATTCCGTATAAGGAAGTCACGTGGTTTACACATCATATTTTTTCATATGTTGGAATGATTTTGCTTTGCAGATTTTTTTGGACTCGGTGCACTTAAACTGAAAATTATTGTTATCAGATTTTTTTCTTGTTTATGACTTTGATACTATAGTTTACTAAAAAAATTTAACTCATAGATTCAGAAATTGTAGTTTTTTTTATGTGTATATATTGGATAGTTTCTATTTGAATCTTCTGTTTTTGTTCGCGAATTCCTCAAAATGTTTTTATGCTTTTTGAAATTTGTTTATGTTTTTGATGCTATAATTTTTCAGTTTTTTACAGTGCTTACTTGGCACAGATTACTTTGATTATTTTTCTGAGATTATTTTACGTTTTAAATTTTAATTTATATCTTTATTCGTCAAAAACAGACTGATTTGTTTATTCCTTTCGCTGCACCGACCGCCTGATGACGATGCAGCGAAAGATGAAAACTTCTTATTTCTTCTTTGGTTTTGTCATGTTTTGCCCCTTTTCTTGTTGTTTACTACTATGTTTCCGGTTTTTTTTTTTTTTTTTTGTTTTTTTTTTTTTTTTTTGCAAATGGTTTATTCCGAAACTGAGTTTGGGATGAATTTTAAACGTATTATTAGCCTAACCCTAACATTTAGAGATCCAATTCTGTTTTATAATCCAGATAATTCGACATCTGTTCCGTTTACTAATTTTTCATTTTTACTACCACATACTGAATGTTAGTATATTAGAATTTTTTCTAATTATTTTTATTATTATTAATCTGTTTAAAATTTATAATTAATCTTATTCTATTACGTAGCACATGTTAGGCATAGCAACATTTATTTCCTATTAGACACGACGAATTAATATTTTTTCATTTCAAAACTTTTATTACTGTACTGTTACAGATTCTAAGAATTAATTGTCCTTTTATTTAAGTTTTTTTTGGATCCAATTTTCATTTGTTATTTGTTTTCAGATACTGATTTGCTTTTGTTTACATATTTTGTTTTTGGACTCGGTCTGCTTTAAATAGAACATAATTTATTTTAGATTTTGAAGCTTTTTTGGCTTGTTTATGGTTTTGATGCTATAATTCTGTTCAAAAAATTTTACTTCAGCCTGTATGGTTTCAAATTTTCATATGTTATTTTTCATCTGTTGGATTGCTTGTACTTACAGGGCTTATTTTTCGATCTCCTCAAAACAAAATTAAAAAAAAAAATACTAATAAACATATAAAAAAGTCTGAAACTTTCAGATTTTACATTACGCACAAAGAAGAGTTCTTTTTAATGTTTTGTGTGTTACCTTTATTTATTAAATATATCACGCGCTGGAGATAAAAATGTTTCTTCTGTACAACGTTGCCAAGGCTCGCTTTGAAATCCTTGAGTTTGTTCATCAAAAATTCGTTAAAGTTTTACAAAATATGAAATCGATAATAAAATAAATTCCAAATTTCAAATTTGGGCTTCCAGATGCCCATATTCGCAGTAAGATTACGTTATTCAAAACTGGATGGCTCTAGGTATCGTCGTTTTACCACAATGCGAGAAACATGCATACATTTATGCACATTCTTCATTATTTGATTTCTTTCACTACAACACAGGGCTGCAATATTTGGTGGCAACAGTTTGAAATGTGAACCGACATTTAATGTTTCAGACGCAAAATGGCGAAACGAAAACGATAGCCCTTCAGGAACAAAGCGCCTTTGTACTAAAACGTTTTAAGCTATTGCTTATGATTTGTTTATTATTACTGATCGGGATCAAAATATTCTTTCGCTGCATCCGGGCTTCGTTATAAACCACTTTCGCTATAACAAGGTTGACTGTAATTTCATTTTGAGTACAGCATAAAAGAAAAATCTGCTTTTTTTTTTTTTTTTTTTTAACCCTTAAACCTAAATTTCCTTTGTTAGAATAAAAATTGCTTAATTTCATTTTGGGTTGTTACTACAAATGATAATTTAGCTTCTCTCTCTCTTTTTTTTTTGTATGTTTTAAAAATCGTCTGCTTTTCTTTGTTAAAATAAAATATACGTAATTTCATTTTCGCTACAACCCACAAGCGAGCACTTTGCTTCTCTTTTTTTAACCCTTTAAATAAAAATCGTCTGCTTTTTCTTTGTTAGTGACGCTCGCAAAGAAACTATTTATTTATTCTATTTAGGTATCTCACTTCTTTACGATTTTTATGGTCAAGGATGTTTGTTCTTTGTTCTGCAGTTCTCTGGTCCACTGCGAACGTTATGTTCCACCGATTCGCTTTCTGTAACAATTTTTCTATTTTTCTGGACGTGCATGAATGGGATGATCGTTTGATTGGAAAAGAGCACATAAACTGTTTTGTTCTTGAGCTAAACCTTTCTATTTTTTGTTTCACCAGTAATAATGTCAGTACATAAAAGTTATTTTAACGTAAGATGACACAGTTCAGAGGCGAATTTTGTCAGTATAATGTCTCAAAACGAATGTTTTTCTGTTTTTGAATATGCGTTAGAGTTTTTTGTCTGTTATTGTGTTGTCATTCGATGAAGACAAACTTTTATAAATTAGAGTAAATATAGAAGATTTCCAATTCGCTTGTTAATTTTAAAAGCCGGGAAAATTCAGTTTGTTGAAATAATTAAATAATTTCAATTTTTTCTTCGTTTGCCATTCTTTCCAGATAAGAAAATTCAGTTTATTGAGTTAATTAAATCTTTTCACTTTTCTGTTCACTTGCCATTTTTTCTAGGCAAGAAAATTTAATTTGTTTATTTACTTAATTGTCTTTGTTTTCCCCAACCTTGTTATTGTTTTTAGTTATGACATTTCAGTTTCTTGAATTCATTAGATTTTTGCATTTTTTGTTCACTTTTCATTCCTTCAAATTCCTTCAATTCAAAATTCAGTTTATCGATTTAGTTAGATGTTTTCATTTTTTCCCTCTTTTTCGTGTCTGTATCCGAGAAATTTCGCTTTGTTGATAATAAGATGCTTTCAATTTTTTGTTCATTCGGCCATTCGTTCTAGACAAGAAAATTTACTTTATTGAATTAATTAGATGTTTTCAATTTTTTATTCATTTATTATTCTTTCTACAGAAGAAAACATAATTTCAATCTGTTTGAATTAATTAGCTGTTTTCAATTTTTTGTTCACTTGGTATTCTTTCTAGACAAGAAAATTAAAATTATTTGAATTAATTAAAAGCTTTTAATTTTTTTCCGTTTGCCATTCTTCTTAGATAACAAAATTGAGTTTGTTAGTTTAGTTAAATGCTTACCTCCCCCTCCACCTTTTTGTTATAGCTTTTAGCCAAGAAATTCACTATACTGAACAATTAGATGTTGCCAAGTGTTTTTGTTCGTTTGCCATTCTTTGCAAAAAAAAAAAAAAATCACTTTTTAATTAATAAGACGTTTTCAGTTATTTGTTCGTTTGCCATCCTTTCTAGGCAAGAAAATTCAATTTATTAACTTAGTTACATGTTTTCATTTTTTTCAACGCTTAGTGGTTTTATCTAAGAAAATTCAGACTGCTGGATTATTTAGATATTTTCAATTTTGTGTTCATTATTCATCCGTTCTAGCATGGAAATTAAGAGAATTCATACAGCCACACCCACGATACATCCCCGACATCGTTCTTTCGGTCATCTACATTTTTTGACACATGGAGATGCATTTTGCTGCTGCAATCTTCCATTCAGAACAGGACGTCTGAAATGAGGCTGATCTGTTTTTGGACTCACGGCCACCAAGTTTCTGGGACCGAAGGTTTTGAAAAACTAGAAACTAGAAACAACTTGGTAGAAAATCATAGACTTGGGTGATGATTACTACCGCACTAAAGGTTCTGCTTTCATGTTTTTCCCCTTAATTTATTAACAACATTTTTGGCGGAAAACTTTCGTTACGATCAGTTAATTTGTGATCGATATTTATTTTCCATGCACTTCGTTAAAGAAAATGTTCATTAACATAGATATGCGATCTAAATAAAACTAAATACTTTTTGGTATAATCCAAAGAATTTTTGACTTCATCTGCATTCGAGGAACCATAAAAAACCGTTCCTTGGCTTGAATGAAACTTTTCCTTTAACAAATTATGCGACTGCAAAACGATCAGTTATAACTGAATCTGAACTGAAGCATCCTACACATTAATGTACTTATTAATGAGAATTTTATTTTGTTTTAAATCTTCAAAACTTCTCTCAAATTCAGCATGCAACTCTTTTACTGTTTTTCCATATTTGATAAAATCATTTCACAAGTACTCTTCACTTACTCGTGCACTTGGTTTCGACAATCGAGTAGAAAAGAGATGAAAATGTAACTGCAAAAAATTTCATACTGGGCCGAGTTCAGGAATCAAAAGGGCCGTATTCGAGACTCTGGTGATCTTTTGCCTATTCCCTACCATAGACCATACGAAAGACCTTTTGGTCCATCAAAACCTTTGTTTACTGGTGACTCGCAGGTCTCTCACTTAGAATCTACACTTTAGTGACCGGTGACTTATGGTTACTGTCAGCGAACCTGCAGGGTCATTGGCGTGGGGCAACATAGTTATATTTACGTAAATTGCTTAAATCGAAGCAAAGAATTCAGTTCCCCATAACCGAAGGACACTGGTAACCGTTAAATGAATGGTCACCAGTAGCTGTCTAGGCTTTTAGGCATTGATAACGTACTAGTAGTATTAATTGTTTATGCAGAGCAGGGAAATGTTTTTGGAGTACCAACATTTGCTAAAGCAGTGGATGGTAGGATAATATAACGTAACGTAATTTGGTAGCACAGCATAAGGAATTGCTTCAAAATTTTTTTGAAAGCCTCCTCTAAGGACAATTTTTATATTTAAAAAAATTAAATAGTAGGACATCGGTAGTCTCAAAATTGCTGATCACTGGTGACTTACGTTTTGGTAGGCTACATTTTTGGGTGACTTGAGTTTTGATCCAGTGACGTTTTGGTGGTCTACGTTTTAAGGTGACCCCCGTTTTGGTCATCGATGCCTTATGAGCTGTCATCGATGCCTTCATTTTATCCCACACCAACTGTTACGACAATTGATGTGGGATAAAATGAAGTGAAACCGTAAGATATTATTAACAAGAATCGAAGGACAATAATCTTTGGTCATTAATTACAAATAACCACAAATTTATAGTCATTGGTGACTCTCAAGGCCGTTGGTCAGTGGTTAACCGATGGACTTTCAGTCATCAGTGTGGGGCAGTGTGCTGTGGCAATATTTCCAAAAACAGTGGATTGCAGTATAACGAAATAATGTAACATTGTAGCGTAACGTAACCATGCTACATTACTTTCGCCATGCTGCAATCATTCCATAACTTAGAGAAATGGGAGAAAAATTTCTAAATGGCTTCACTGTAAGCATCAAAACTAAAATATTTTTTCTTTAATTTTGTGTGTTACTTACCCTTCTATTAGGTTCATTTTTTAAATGATTAAAATTTGGAAAATCCGATGGCACTCTCTGAGTTACTTGTTAGAGTTGTCATAATCGAGTTTCTTAACTTCCTATTCGTATTTATTGCTCCGAAGCATTTTAATTGCATTTTCAAAAAATCCAGATACAGCAGACACGGATAAAAGAATTTACTTTCTGCTGATTCATAATTAGTGCATCAGATTACAAAACGGAATCAGAGCAAACAAAAAAGGGGGTGTAACAGCGGAAACTAATCAATCGAACACTTTTCTTCGATTTTTAATACGTTCCAAAGTCGTTTTCAATCTATATCTGACCCTAGAAATGAAGAGATAAATATTCGTTTCGTGACGTATAATCCTTCGAGCTACATTAACCATTTTGTTTTCATTGGTAACATAAACGGGGTTGAGGGAATTAATAATTCCGCGAAGTTTTTTATTCTTTTTGTTCTTGTGTCGCTTGCCTTTCCCTTTGTTGTTGGCACTTCATTTAACAGGGCGTGTTTCGCTTCAACAACGAATTGTATGTCGTCTGCTTTGTTATACAAGCGCGTGCTAATTCACTTCCACATAGAAAAAACAAAATTCAGTTCGCATCTGTCCAAACTGTTAATACGAAAAACTGTAACTCGATGTTTCCTTTAAAATGTGTCTAATATTGATGAACAGTGTTGGTAATAGATTAGTAAAGTGATTTTGTTAGTGGTACTGCTGTTATGTGCTGAAACAATTAATTCAGAGAATTATACGTCTAATGAAATGCAGAGTCACGAAAATAAAAAAAAAAATCTGAAATGTTTTCAGATTTTAAATTACGTCTAAAGGGGTGTTTTCTTAACGTTTTGTATGTTACCTTTATTTATTAAATATCACGTTCTCTGCACTTAAATCATAAAATTCAGTTCAGCAGCATTATCGCAAAATGATTTTAAAATGGGCCTATCTTTAGAATTTCCAATACACAGTTCCGCGTGCTGGAGATAAAAAGGTTTTTTCCCCCCGTAGAGTGTTGCCATTGCTCGCTTTTAAATCGTTGAGTTTGTTCATCAAAAATTCGTTAAAGGTTTACAAAATATGAAATATATAATAAAACAAATTCCAAATTTCAAATTTGGGCTTCCAAATGCGCATATTCGAATTTCGAAACATACGTTATTCAAAAGTGGATGGCTCTAGGTACCATTGTTTTATCACATTTGGAGAAATATATATTCATTTATGCCGATTCTTCATTATTTAATTTCTTTAAATATAATAGAGGGTGATATTGTTTGGTGGCAACAATTTGAAAACTGGATCAAACATTTATAGTGAATGAAAGCAAAATTCCAAGACGAAAACAGCAGTCAGGGACAAAGCCCCTTTGGATTAAAAATTGCTGGTGAGGGTTTAGGCTTAAAGATTAGTTAGACTGTTCTCGGAAAGAAAAATAACACTGGCTGCGTTACCGCAATGAGTTGCCTGGCAACTAAAGAAATCTTTCTTGTTACAGTGCTCGAAGCAAATGCAATCAATGAAAATATCAGAATTGGACGACAATTTTATTCCTATTCCTGTATCGCTTATAAAACAGAAGAATTCCAAAAAGCCGGGTTCCACCTTTTCAAAGACAACCAAAAATTCAAATGTCTGCAGTAAAGCAAAAGCAATCAAAAAAATATTAAAAAAAGGAACGGCCAATGTATTCCGATTTCTGAAATTCCAAAAAAGAAAATGGTTTCGAGCTTTTCAAAGTGAACCATAAATTCAGTTTTGTGGATCCACATTCCGGAATTGATACGCAAAATATCGGGCGGGTATGAGGTCCTTCAAAATGGCTGAACCAGAAACTACAGAAAGACAACATTCGAAGTCGCACTTAACGGAGTTCATGTGGCTATAGAAAGTTGTATCTCAGCGTAAAAACGCGTTCGAAGCTATTTTAGAAGAGATTCCCAAACACTTTTTACACGAAATACATAAAATCTAATTGTATTAAATTATGGCGAAAATTAGCCAGTCCTTCCGGGTTAACACGTAAGCACCAAATGTTTGAACTAGAAACACTAACAAAAAAAAAGTAGCTTAAAAAATTTCAGTTTTAAATAAGAACATATATTTTGAAGTTCTGGGAAATACTGCGTTGCAGAGAGCGGGAGTCAGGTGTAATGGAAGTCCGTGAAGAAAATTAAAATTTTTATTTTCGGTAAAGACTGCAAAGTTTAAATAATGAGAATTTTGTTTTATTTCTAGTGGCAGATTAGAAACACGCAGAACAATCAAAGTTGAAACAAAATAACAAAACTAAAAACATTCCACGGTATAATCTATAAATCTATTTTACGTCTTTCCTCCCAATATCTCTCCCTTAATGATCCAGCATGAATGCAGCACAACGACTCATATGTGAGACATCCATTTCCTCATGAAGCATGCCAATTACAAATTGAGGTTGGGAAAATGTTCATGCGATGTAGATGTTTTAAAAGGCAATCATAGCCAGTAACAAGACGAAAGATATCAACAGATTTCTTTCTGGGATATAAAGGAAGGTGAAAAATTCTGCTAATCTATACTTCTGCTAATCTATGACTATTCCTTTCAGTAAAGTCTTTCCAAAAAGCTTCGGAAGTAATTTTTTATTAATCTTTTGGCAGAGTAAGAAGACATGTGTTTATCAGTTGTTTGGAGAATATTGTTCCCTTTCTTTGCCAACAAATCTGCCTTATCATGTGCATGAAGGCCATGATAAATTAAATAGTGTAACAGTTAGGAAAGAAGATTGTTAGCGAGATAAGCATGCTTTTAAATTTTATATTCTATTCTTCTTCTTCTTACGCTATACAGCCAATTTCCAGCCAAAGCCGTTTCAATCACCTTCCGCCATCTTGATCCATCTAAAGCCACGGACCTCCACTTATTGATGCTCACGTTCTTTAACCACTCTTACAGATTGTCTAGCCACCTCGTCCATGGCCTTCCCCTCCTTCTCTTTCCCACTGGCTTTTGCCTCTTCAGTAGTTTCATCTTCATATTCGTATATATGACTTCTAGTCTACGACATCTCAGTTGAGAAGTTTTAATAACTTTTATAATATTTGATTCTCTAAATGTACGCTTTAGTTCAAAATTATGTCTTATTCTCCACACTACATTTTCCTTTATTGCTTCAAAAATTCTTCTCAAAATCTTTCGTTTAAATGCCATTATTCTATCCTCGTGTAATTTATTCATTGTCCAACACTCCCTTTCATACAGCACTATAGGTCTTACTGACAACTTGTGCAACTGTATTTTAAATTTAATGCTTAGGCACTTTGATTTAAACTGGTTTCGAAATCCATAATAGCAGCGGTTAGCAATGCCGGTCCGGTTCTTCATAATAACTATATCATTATTATCATTTACAACTTTGTACTCAAATATGTAAGTTGTTCAACCTGCTCAAGAACATAGTAATTTATTTTCATATGTATCGGATTATGCCTTAACTGTCATGAACTTAGGATTTTTTTCATTGATGGCCAGACCAATATTTTTTTTGCTGCCGACTCCAGAGCACAAAATGCCTCAACTATTGCTGCCTCCGTTCTTCCCAATATGTCAATATTATCAGCAAAGGCCAACAGTTGCACAGATTTTATGAATGTAGTCTTTCGTGTATCTGTGCCCGAGTCTCGCAAGAATGACAAAATATAAATGATGTGTTCCCTTCTACAGCACTTTTGAGAATAAAAAATATTCGAATTTGATCCTTTGGCATTTATCTATTTTGCAATTCTTTTGATCACTATTAATGCAGAGATTTATATTTGTTTTCAGGCACTTGCATTTTAAAATTTATTTGCATGTATCTTATACTAAAATTCCTCAAACTACAGAGACTTAAATGGGCTGATCATCTGACGACCAAAATGCTTACAACACAGATATCGGTGTTGTAAGAAATTCTTTCTGGAAAAGCCCATGAGAACCAGACCTCGGAGGCCCGGAGAAATGGATCGATTGTGTTGATAATGACCTAAACATTCTACACTGAAGTGACAAAAGTCATGGGATAGCAATATGCAAATATACAGATGGCAGTAGTATCGCGTAGAAAATGTATAAATGCGAAGTGCTTTGGCAGGGCTTTCATTTGTGTTCAAGTTATTCATGTGAAGAGGCTTTCACGTGATTATGGCCGCACGACGAGAATTCAGACTTTGAACGCGAAATGGTAGTTGGAGCTAGACGCATGGGTTATTCCATTTCGGATATCGTTAGGGGATTCAACATTCCGAGATCCACAGTGTCAAAAGTGTGCCGAGAGTATCTAATTTCAGGCATAACATCTCACCATGGACAGGGCAGTGGCCGACCACCTGCACTTAACGATCGAGACCAGCGACGTCTGCGTAGAGTTGTCAATGTTCACAGACAAGCAACACTGCGTCAAATAACCGCAGAAATCAATGTGGGACGTACGAGAGACGTGTCTGATAGGACAGTGCGGCGAAATTTGTCTTCCTTGAGCTATGCCAGAAGAAGACCGACTCGAGTGCCTTTACTGACAGCACGACATCGCCTGCAGCGACTCTCGTGAGCTCGTGAGCATATCGGTTGGTCCCTAAACGAATGGAAAACAGTGCTTTGGTCAGATGAGTCACGATTTCAGTTGGTAAGAGCTGATGGTAGGGTTCGAGTGTGGCGCAGACCCCACGAAGCCATGGACCCAAGTTGTCAACAAGGCACTGTTCAAGCTGGTGGTGGTTCCATAATGGTCTGGGCTGTTTTTACATGGCATGGACTCGGTCCTCTGGTGCAACGGAACCGATCACTGACTGGAAATGGATACCTTCAGCTACTTGGAGATCACTTACAGCCATTCATGGACTTCACATATTCAAACAACGATGGGACTTTTATGGATGACAATGCGCCATGTCACCGGGCCACATTTGTTCGTGATTGGTTAGAACAACATTCTGAACAATTCCAGCGAATGATCTGGTCACCTAGATCGCCCGACATGAATCCCATCGAACATTTATGGGACATCATCGAGAGGTCAGTTCGTGCCCAAAAACCCTGCACCGACAACACTTTTACAATTATGGACGTCTATAGAGGCAGCATGGCTCAATATTCCTGCAGGGGACTTCCAACGACTTGTTGAGTCCATGCCACGTCGAGTTGCTACACTTCGCCGGGCAAAAGGAGGACCGACAAAGTATTAGGAGGTATCCCATGACTTTTGTCACTTCAGTGTAAAGGTCAAAAACTAGAAAACAGTTGCCAAAAGCAAAGATATCTGGAGAAGGCCAGGCTGGGCTGTCGAGCAATGCAGAAGGAGCAGATCTTATATTAAATATTGAAACGTAAACTCCAAACCCTTTCCTGATATATTATTTTTTCTCTTTTTCAAGACTTTCGTGTTACAAAATAAATATCATCAAAATATTCTTTGCAATAAAATGATTTATTGCAAAAGTATTAATCAGGAACTCCCCTAATTATTCGGACACGCGAAAAATTTATTTTAGAAAACGATGTTTCTTGTAAATTACCATCTTGTAAATAAAAATATACCGCAAGAACTATCATCTGCATTTGGAAATCATTATTAATTAGCAAAATATGTTAACAATTCCATGTCTGAAATGACCGTGGCAAGGCACTGCAAACTGACTACAAGTTCTGTTCGAAATTTAACTATTCACGATTTTAAGGATGTAAAAGGATTCAAAATATGTAAGAAATTCTTGACGTAAAGCTTTCGTCTACTTTTGATGAATTGAAATTGAGTGCAACTATCGAAATTGCTATGAAATCAGGAGCATATTCCAAAATAAACATCAATGAATCGGAGATTTATCTTATGGAAATTTAAACAAAACCCAAAAATGAGTGCTTTCAAATTTGAAGAGATAGAAAAACAACTTTAAATAACTTCTAACCTGAAACTGTTAGAAGAGTTATTTGGGCACATGGATATAATAGGCGGTCATCAAGATAGAAAATCTTCAACAAGAAAACAAGAAAAAAAAGCCTAGTGTTCACAAAATCCATGAAAAGCAATGGTCTATCATATTGCAATAATATTATTACGAAATTTGTACGTATGTGAATAATTTTAGTGAAAATCTATGTAAAACCTTTTTTTTAAATAAGATAACATAAAAATCTCAAGAGATAATGCTTTGCCGGAAAAGTAAAAATATAGCGGCAAATCTATTTAACATTCAATAAATAGCCATCTCGCTAAATTGGCGAAATATCGCCAAGCTGGGGATGATTTCGTGATTAATTTTTGTCGCCAAATTTGGCGGAAAATAACCAAGGCGACTATTTGGCGTCGTTTTCGTTCGGTCCATGTATAACAGTAACAGGTATTGTAATTGAATAACTGTAATTGATCCTCTGTATAGTTGTAACCGTATCCTGCCCTCATATGCCTTCCAATATTTTTTAGATGTACTAGAGATTTGATTGTTGGCGGCGGGGGAAAACTATACAAGAGCGGAGAGAGCATCTGCTCTCATTTGTTAGTTCAGAGTCGACTGCAGAATATTGAGATATCCGAGATAGGTTCGCCCTTTAGACGCGCTTAGCTGTACGAGTAGTTTTATGAGCTTAAAGATCATTGATTAATCTTTGATCGTTTATTGCCCTTGTCTGTTCTGCTTCATCCTTCTGTAAGACAACCAGTTCAGATTCTAGATAGTACGAACATTGATGAAAATTCATTCTCAGTTGTGTGCTATACGGATGGTAGTAGGATTGATGATAAAGTTGTTTTTGCTTATGTTATTTTTAAGGATAGTGTTGAAATTGAGTACCACCAATTTCGTATTAGAAATGAATGTACTGTTTTTATTTCTGAGCTTCTCTGCATTCATTTTACAATTAAGTGGATACTTAAGATGGACATGTTTCCAGATACTTAATCTGCACGAATTCACTCTCTTCCCTCGAGTGCCTTAAAAATTATCATCCTGTAATCATATTATTGTTAATATACAGCAATGTCTTGGAGATCTGCAGAAAAACTGTATTTCAGTCTTTTTCACATTTGTCTGTGGTCACTCGGGTAATTATGGAAATGAGAGAGCTGATTGGCTTGCTAAGAATGCAACTAAAAATGATACTAATGTTGATGTAAATATTCCAAAATCGTACTTTAAAAAGACATTCAAAGCTAAAACGATTGAACAATGGAATTGTGATTATATATCTTCTGACAAGGAAGTTGTTACAAAAAATTCTTCCCAACTGTTTTTTAAAGACTGAAAAGTAAGGACTTATTACTCAATTTTAAGGTTACGCAATTTTTGTCTGGACATGATAAGTTCAACGTTTATCTTGAACGGTTTAAGCTGCCTTCTTCCAATTTGTGCAATTGCGTTCTTGTGTAATTTGTGTAATTGCGTAATCTTGGCGTACAGCAAAGTGTTTTCCACCTGCTTTTTGATTGTCTATTGCTTGATAATACAAGAAATCTATTGAAATGCAGATTAAAATTAATTGGAATTCATTGGCCGCCGAAATGTTATGATTTTGAATCTTCACCTTCGGCCTACCGAGCTTTTGATGACTTCGTTGACTTTTATTTCAAACATTGCAAATGATTTGTTTATATATTTATATCGTTTTTTTTTGTGTGTGTTTTTCTTTGTGTTTAATTTCACTGTATTACGGAAAGTTGATGTTATTACTTAGGATTTTCCTTTTTTTTACTTACGATTTGTAAGCCTCGTGTGATACTTTGCGGTGCACGAGGATTTCTCTTTCTTTAAAAAAAAATAAAGAGCTGTTTTATGAAAAGTTTTAGAACTGTGAAGTGATTCTTTTGGCAAAATAAAATTTAGTAAGCTATCATCGGTTTGGTGTGCATTCACTGTATTGCAAATCCGTACTCACGTGACAATATTATATTTGTAGATGAGTTAAAATATGTTTGGATCCACAGATTTCTGTGAAGTGAAAGGCAAATCAAGAATTTAATCCTTATTGCCTACTGTTAAACAAGGAATTGAAAGCATAACGTTTGGGGTAAATTTCATTGTCTCTGGAATGTTGGTATTTACGTTTTATAAAAGATAATAGTCAGTGAAAATACAATATAAATATTACTAGCTGGGGTACTCGGCTTCGCTCAGGGAGTTGATATGAGGTTTTGCGGTAGTTGGAATAAAAGAATAAACTTTAAACTATGAGAGGAAAAATGCTTTTATTGAAAACATACTATAACTATTTACAAAACTTATTTCTAAGCAACAAATTTCCTTTTTTTATCCGGAATATATGCGTACAAATGTTTCGAATTTGTAGAGCAAGCTACGTATAGTTGACTATGAGAAAAGCAGGCGTTTTTGAGGTTGATGCCGCGATGTTTTAAATTTTGTTCTTGCGCTTTGTTAATTGTGAAACTATGTGCTAATTCGATTGGAAATTGCAGCCTTTAAAATTGGAATGGCAATTCAGTAGATATCAGTGGTATTCTGGGGATAAATACTGTGTGTCCTTTGTCCTGTCGAGTCATATATTCGGCTTTGATGATGTTATTCAACAGCTGTTTGACGATCATCCTTGTTCCATCACATAGATTTGGTGAGTTGAGATTTCCGAGTAGAATCATCGGAGATACAAGTTTCAGTCGAAGACAGTGTTCTTCTTGCAAAAAGTTTAAAAATTCTGTAAGGAAGTTAACAGTTTCTTTAACTTTTACCATTGAGTCAATTCGATTTACATATTCTGTCTTCATCGGGGATTTTCTTTTGAATGTTGAAGTTGATATCGTCGACAATATTATTTTTAGTTGCCAAAATTGCCCTTTGAAATAGCCACTCCGGATTGGTATAGTTGTGAAGAAGAATATTTGGATAAATTGGGTCGAACGAGTTCGTTTTCAGTAGTGGCTATGTTGCAGAAATTACTGTTGAATTCAATGAGGCCGGTCGTCTGGTCAGTAGGATTATGTGCCCCCGCCTATTTGTAAACGTTTTTGAGCAAGCAAAATGTACTGTTGTTTACAGCATGCATTGATTTCATCTGCAGGTGTTGACTTGGGAATAATTAGAAATGTTGTCAATAGTGGAATGCTTCATTTATGTTAGGTTGTACTGTTTGCTTGTCCTCGTCCGCGCTTCTCGTAGGGTGATATTTTCATGGGTGGCTTGCTTTCGCAGTCCTTCGTTATAAGATTGTGCCACAATTGTTGATTCTCCAACTCGTTTATTTCGTTGTTCTTCGGTTTCTCTGGTTCACGGTGCTCATTCTTCTTCGTTGGGAATGTAAATGTGCTTCGCGCCCTACTTTTTGATTTCGCTGTTTTGCTTCAGAAATGGCAAGATCTCCTCCTCTTTTACGTTTGGGCATTCTATAAAGTATAAATCAAATCAACTTTTTATTAAGAAATACACTAAGTAGACCTTACATACTTTATTTTCGATTTATATTCAGTCACTGTATCACTTTGATTACTCACACTTCACTGTTTTTATTATTCACTTACAGCATTTCATTGATAACTGACGTTCTAACCCACGACGGATCTTGCTTTTTACACCTCTACCAATAGGAAGCGCCATCCATACAAAAAAGCTTCAAATGGTCCACAATGCTTCAGAACATTTCACAACATTCGAGAGTGTTTTACAATGATCTGGGATGTTCTGGAATTTTGTGGAATGCTCTCGAATGTTCTGGACAGTTCTTGAAATTTCTAGAGGGCGAAACTTCCAACCCTTATATCTTCAGAAGCACGCCCTTCAGGTAAAAACGGGAACCTTCTTCATGGATGGAGCACAGAGGGCTACCACAGCACATAACTTCGTTGATCGTACCGGGACTCGTTTCTGAGTGTTAGCGTCACGCATACTGTACACTTACTTTTACAATACATATTGATTAATGAATGTCTGAAAATAGTACCTCCAGTAAACTTGGAATGCAATATACTTTCAAGTTATGCCAAGAGAACGATCCAAAATATATGTCCAAACATACATGGAGAAAAGAATACGCAAACATGGAATTTCTACAAAAGCTCCCAAAGTAATTCTCGAAGAATGGAACATTCTGCCAAGGAAAAATGAGTTAAATCCATACCAAAGTAAATGAAAAGTGTAATTTTAGCCGAAGGATATCTAACGAAATATTGCATTCCCCGTTATTTTCGTGTTTTTATTAAGTTGTAAAGTATTCAACTATTTTACGTTAATTAGTTTTTCTAATTTTCTTGCTTTCCATTTTCCTGCCAGAATGCTAATTTCTAGTTCGCGAGTATTCAAATGAGATAGAAAGAGATAGTATTTAAAGAAAGGTTTCAGAGTGTAGAATGGAGGCGTGTTCCGCTTGACGAAGACCACACTGCTATTTGATTCTTTTGAGAGTAGTTTATCTGCGGCATTGCATTATTCTAGTCGTTAGGTCACACGACGGTATTAGGTCTGAGCCAACTTCCGCCTTTTCTGCCTTTGGAGCTAACTTGCCTTCTACTTAGTTATTTAAATTTATTACTTTTGATGAACGCCATAAATGTTGGCTGTTTCTGTAAGCACAAGACGTGTTTTCTGTTAACTTTTACCCGAGTTAAATGAAAGGGTCCGTTACACTCTTCACAATCTCTGTTGCAATTTCCAAGACATACCTATCAGTCGCTTACGTCTTGGGTAGAGTTCTTATAATTTATGTTGTCAAGTAGAACGAAATTTTATAAAATATAGAACTATTTGTTCGAAGTTTCCAAATACGTATATGATTTATTTTTCAGAACGTTTTGAATAAAGTGCTTTTTTAGTCTAAAGGGATAATTTGCCCAGAAGGACTGTTAATTTGGTTTTGGCATTCTGCTTTGGTTCACTATTTCCCTTTTCAAATTGTTGCAATCAGGTAATACAGTTCTGCATTATATTTAAAGAAATTAAATAATAAAGAATCTGCATGAATGTATGTATGTTTCTCGCGCTGCGGAAAAACAGCGGCACTTAGAGACATCAAATTTTGAGTAACGTAGCCTCCCACTTGAATATGGTCACTTGGAAACCCAATTTTTAATTTGTTTTATTATCTATTTCATATTTTGTGAAACGAATTTTGGATTAACGAACCCAATAATTTCAAAGCGAGCAATGGCGTCACTGTACAGGGAGGAACGAGCACTTCTGTCACCAGGCCGAGATTGTGTATCGGAAATTCTGAAGATATGCTCTTTTTAAATATTTTGTGATATTGCTATTGAATTGAATTTTATGGATTAAGTGCGAAGAACACGATATTTAATAAATAAAGGTAAAGCACAAAACGTTAAAAAAACGCTCTTACTGCCGTAATATAAAATCTGAAAGCTTTCAGATTTTTTTTCTTTAAACCAAAAAGTCTCGAATAGCTTTTCGAAAACAGCAGGTTTAAAAAATGGATGACCAATTGTATTCGTGAAAAAAAAAGTAAAATTATTTAGCTAATAACTACTTCAACTGGGTGAAATTAAGTTTTTAATTTCGTTTTCGGTATATTATTGCTAAAAAAGCTGTCGTGCTTTAGAGAAACCTTTTACAGTAAATAAAGCAATAAAAAAGGCAGAAGAATCATCGAATGAATGCAGCCTTTAGATGATTAGTGGTTTTTATTAGTATCTAAAGAGAATTTTCAAATCGATTATGAAAAAGAAAAGAACTGGTCACGAATTCGGCATCTTTCTTTGAATGGTTATGGCATCATCGTGTTCCGAAGGTATAATTACTGTTAACAAATTGGCAACGATCCATAACCCGCTGTCACCTGTACAGCTAAATCAAAGTTATGACCACAAAAACATGCAGAGTTTGATAAATGAATAGATTAAACTTCGAAATTTTTTTTAAGGGACAAATTTTCTTTAGAAGTAAATTTAACCAAAAGGAGCTTATAAAATGATGTCCACGTAGATAATAATTGTTTACGTCTTTTTATTTCGATACTGAAGGTTATTCCTTTCGATTATCTGAATAAGATTACACGCTTTGATATGAGAATGGTTGGAATTTGCAGTAAATATATATGATTAGCTTCAATTGTTTCTGATGGCTTATTACTGTCATTTCGGCATAATATTATATTAGACAAATTCGGAGAGATCTAATATTTCGTTTCTTGTATTAAATAAAGACAACATCGAGAGTTGTCACCTCATAAGGCTTAACTTTTACCGTTCAACTCAACAAAACTCAACCGAAGTGGAATTTCGGTTTTAAAAGCTCAGAAATTGGTTTCAGCATTTATTATTTTAATTTAAAATGAAGCAAATAGAAAAATATAAAAAAGGTAGAAAAGTATGCTGTATCTCCCCCGTATATTTTCCCCTTTATCTTTTTAGAGCCGGATTCTGAAAATTTTAAATATACTCGCGTTATTTCCCTCTTTCTCAGTGCGCTCAAAGAGCGAGCTCCAATAAATTTTGAAATAGATTCGTTCACTTCATGATAATTTTTCTTTTATTAACAAAGACAATCCGTCGCAAACTACCCACGAAGGTCACGTCGAACCTTTTCCTTCTAAGTGTTCAATGTTGTGCAAGTTTAATACAAGAACCGATCCATGACATCGAAGAAAGCGCTAACTGACATTCAGTTTAAGATTTCGCTGAGCCAATGCATATTCACATTCTCTAATCACTGATGGATGATTTGAGGCCTAAAGTGTAGCAGAGACAACCATAAGAACAGGCGAGTTTCACGTTACAAGGCAGTAGAAACGGAAATGTCTTATTAGATATTAAAATGTCGATATTACCATGTATTCTTATTGGAATGAAGATTTCTGTCAAAGAAATAACATTATCATAATTACCTCTAATTTATCTGTGACCGCTTTTAATCTGTTATGTTCTCACTGTAACCACGTCCTTTTCAACTTAAATTATCAGAAACATTTTCCCCTCTCGATTTTTGGACGATGAAATATTCAAAAAAAGGGGACGAAATGTGTGACGAAATACGGTATTACAGCTACAATAACAACTTGAAAGAAGGTGAAGAAAAAAGGAAAAAATGTAGTGTTCTTTAGATGAAAGAAAATTAATAAATGCATAGATAATTCTACTGATAAGCAGACGATAATTTAAAAAAAGCAAGTTTTGTCAAAGGAAAAAATATAAGGGATCCTTAAGTAACATCGCTTGTGTTCTTAAACTCTATTTGCGACCCCTGGTGACAAGTGTCCTGTTACATTTTTTCTCGTCAAAATAAATTACATTTCATGCTGACGACTGCAAACGATTAGCCTATTTAAACCCTGGAAGCGAAAAATTCCTCTTTCAAAACAACACAAAACCTGTTTGTTTGTTTGCATTTCTAAATATCGTTCCCATATCGCGTACGTGTTGGATTTTGTGCTGGCACCAATTTCCTTTATAATCTTTTATGCATTCGGTGTGGAGAAAGTTATATATAAAGCTTAGGCAACACTTGTCATTCTACAAATAATTATTAGGCCTTCTTTCTATTTCCATTTCATCATTGCATTAACACGTTATTACGTGTTTTGTTGTTGCCACCTGCTAATGGGGAAAAAAAGAGGGAAATGTAATCTGCTCTACATTTGAGAGCATTCTTTTGATTCTTGATTTTTCGACGAGTGTAGCTCAAGTTTCTGAAAACAAAAATGGTATTCTGTTAAATGACAGGAGATTTACAATTAAAAAATCTGATGTGTACACCACATGACTTCCTTGTAAGGAATATTAAATTATACGCATTTTGCATTTCATTTAAACTTACATTGAATTAAATGTACTTCATCGATAGGGCACAAACGACAAGAGAAAAAATGCACTCTTTAAAATTCACTATATTTGTTACCACAGCGACACTCTGGCGCTAGCTTCACTTAACAGCGTTACATCTCATTCATTGTATAACTCATCAGAAACTACAAAAGTTATGTATATCATTTGGAGAATTACCTAATCGTTGCCACATGTTCTATTCAAATACTATAATAAATCTAAAACGATGTGTAAAAGAAATTAAACAAACGACAAAAAAATTTTTTTACAGACGATTCAGTATTTCTCATTCAATTAACTCAGTTCACACTTCGGAACAATGCAAAAATACATCAAAAATGAAAACATATACGATAAAATTTACGAAGTAAATCTTCAACACTTATTTCCTCGGAAAAATTCGAGAATGGATTAAACATGATTTAAATCGCAATAATAAATGAAGCGTTATCTTTCTTGTTGCGAAGCTGAGTTTCTCTAGATTGGCAACAAATCCAATATTCTTCTAAGTTTCCAATGTAAACAAATATGCCCGCTATGAGAAAAATGATTAGGCATAGCCGCACTTAAATAACTTTTAAATTGTTGATAATTCTACAAATCTTGCGTGCAGATTTACTAAAGGCATAAAAACCTTAATTGGAAGATAAGAACAACATAATTGAATCATTTTTAAAACAAAAAATGCACAATTTACCAACATATAAGAATAAAAAAAATGAGCTCACTGAGCCGAGTAACAAACTGGATAAATATACACATAAATTTGTATATTTTTGGTACGGCCGATTGCAACCACAAACATCTGCATGTTACAGCAGTCAAATTTACAAAATTTCAACGTTCTGAGGCTACTCGTTTTTGAGTTATGTGAGATACATACATACGTACGTACGTACGCACAGATGCTACGAAAAAATCGCTTCAGAATCCATTTTAAATTAGTTGTATATTTTGAGGGAAAAAGAGCCTTTTATTCTGTCCTTACGTACAGATGTCACGCAAAAACATCGTTAAATTGCATTAGGTAACGGTCAAAATGGATATTTTCGTTGAAAGGTAACGGTCATTAGGCAACGGCATTAGGTAACGGTCAAAATGGATATTCTCGTATACCTGAAATTTTTCGCGATTACAATACTTCCTTTTTACTTCGTACGAGGAAGTAAAAATAATACCGAAATAAAATGCATAAAATTATAATAAATTAAAATAGAAAGCCAAAAGATTCTTACTAGATGCCTAATACGTGCGGATCGAAACAGCTGTCATTAATAATGATATCGTGTCCGTAAAAATTATATCGATTGGCTATGATACAAATTAAGTGTATTTTAATTTTTGTGAGTTAAATACGTTCTTAAAATAAACTGAACATTTAAATGATTAAAAAAAAGTTTAGGTCTTTTTTAAGTCGCTCAGTTTGTTGATAGATTTGAAGAAAAAAAGAGTCATAATAATAATCTTATGCTTTTCTGAATAGCAACACTGTCAGAGCTAATTCTCCTTCAGAAAGCATAAAAATAAATGAAAACGTTTACCTCTCGCACGGTGACAGTAGTTGGCTGGGCGAATGGGCGGTATATTCATGACAGGGGCACATAAAGTAAAGTAACGTAAAGACATTGCTAAAGGCGTTTCTATAGTGAAAAGATTTTAACCTTTAAGAAATTCTTTTGTTGCTTTTCATTTGTTCAGTTCCTTTATCAAGAGCAGGCTCATTCAATTTTGGAATATAAATTAAAGATTTTATGTGTTGCTGAGTGGCAGCTTTCTAAGAACTGATTAGGTGATGATGAAATATTGTAGCAACAGGCAGATTTGAATACATTTTCTATACACTGGCGTCCAAAATTAAAATCACAGATTTTTTTTTAATTGTTAGTGCAAAGGGGCCTTAGTTCAAAAGGGCTATTAGTCTTGAAACCGCATTTTGCGCTGAAACATTTAAACGGGATGTATCACTTTTCAAATTGTTGCCACTATTTGGTGTAAATAATGAAGAATCTGCATGAATGTATATACACTTCTCGCACTGTGAAAAAACAACGGTACCTTGAGTCATCAAGTTTTGAATAACCTAATCCTCCACCTCAAACATGGGCATTTGGAAGTCCGCATTTGGAATTCATCCTATCGCCTATTTCATATTTTGTAAACCTTTAACGAATTTTTGATTTCAAAGCGAGCAGTGGCAACAGTGTACGGGATAAAACATTTTTATCTCCAGCGAGCGAGACTGTTTATCAGAAATTCTTAACATATGCTGTTTTTAAGTGCTTTTTAACTCAAAGTGGGGGTAGCCCAAATGCCCTGGAAACGTATTTGTGTCTGTACATAAAAAAAAGTCTGTTTGAGTGCAATATAAAAGCTCAAATCTTTCAGATTTAATTCTTTTTAATAGAAACGTTCTACTGTCCTGCTGTTGTGTAGAACCTTGAGAGATGGTCATTGCACTGAGGAAGGGTTAAAACTGCCCTTTATTAAACTCTTTAACTTATTTACAATGCATCAACTTGACGCTAACATACTACGCCTCAACTTGGGCGGTACCAGAAACAGTAGAATCAAACTCAAAATAAGAGATATTCACAAGTAGAAGAATTAAACTACAGGCTCATATAATCCTGTAGCCTACAGCGCGCAAATGAGTCTAGTGGCAGCAAGATAATAGCGCTTAAGCAGCGTCAAAACCAGCAGTTAACTGCTAAACAGAAGTTTGCGTATAAGCACGCACGGCAATATCCCGGACTCTCTCTTCCTCTGGAACGTCAATATTATATATATAAAATGTATATAATGTATATAATTATTATCTATATTATATTTTAAGAATAAAGAATCTGTATAATTATATGAATGTTTCTTGCACTGCGAAAAAACAACGGTCCCTAGAAACCATCCAGCAAAACGTAGTCCTCCACCCGAACATGGGTATCTGGAAGCCCGAAACCTGAATTTCGAATTTATCTGATTATCTATTTCATATTTTGTAAAACTTTAATGAACTTTTTATTAACAGACTCAACGATTTCAAAGCGTGAAGTGGCAACACTGTACGGAAAAAAATATTTTTATCGCCAGCGCGTGAGATTGTCTATCGGAAATTCCAAAGCTATGCTGTTTTTAAATATTTTATGATTTTGCGGTTGAATCGAATTTTATGTGGCGTAAGTGCCAAGAACGTGATATTTAACAAATAAAATAAACGCACAGAAGTTAGTCAAAAAAACCACAGAAAAGTTTTGTAAAGCCATCTTAGTAAGAAAACTGAACATTGATATGGTGAACTGAGAAAGGGCTGCAAAAGAACAGAAAAATATATGCCAACGCTTAACGTTGCATCAATAATTCTAAACGTATTCTTTCAGAATTTTTGTAATTTTGGTGCTGAATTTATTATATATGGCGTTCAGTGCGAAGAAACGGATTCATAACACGTTCACTGCTGTGAGCATAAACGGTGGGTCTCCAAACGTTTTCATCCTATGCCGAGAGCATCACCCGTGGGTCACGATTATCTTTCCGTATAGTCTTAAATAAAAGCCTCGGGCAGTTTAGCAATGACTTTAGATTTTAAATTTTTTTTTGAAAAATATTCAAAAATATACATCTATTATCGGCTCAGCAAAGCTTTTAGAACTGGTTACTTTTTGTTTTTGCAAACATGTGTCAATTACGCAACAATTTTAGATTTTTTAAGTTAAAAGGGATTGTTTGTATTGATAGAAATTGCTAGATTTTGATTCTTTCGCTAAAATTAGTCTCATTTTTTCATCTTATTATTTTCTTATTGTCTAGTAGTAAATACTACTTCTCTTATTATTTGCAACCAATAAACCCGCGGACAGCACTGCGATAGGCTCGTAAAAACAGAGATAATTCCCTGTCCCAGTCTTGCTGGTTTCTTGAAATCCATCAGCGAGAGGTTGTTAAGGATGATTCAATTAAACCTCTCTACCATGCAGTCTGCTTGAGGATGTAAAGGTGCCTTTGAGGTTTGTCTATGCCAAGTAGTTTGCGACGTTCTTTAATTACAGCCAAGATAAAACTCCTTCCTTGATCGGAATGTAACTGAATAGGCTCTCCGAACCTGGAAATCCAATGCTGTATCCTTACCGTGACTGCCTCTTGATCTGGGATAGCATACGCTTCAGGAAACTTCTTGGAAGTAATCAGAGACAACGAGGATGTACTTGTTGCCGTCAGAAGTTCATGGCAGATGTCCCAAGATATCAAAAGTGTTGAGTTCTAAAGGCGCTCATATACTGCAACGTTACAGCTTGCTTCGGCTGCGTCTCTTCGGTCCTTTCCGACCCGCACAAACATCGCAAGATTGCCACCACTTTTGCACGTCAGCCCTTACAGAACTACGGCAGAAAAGTTGTAAGAAATTTTATCCGTATATATATTTTAATCTCCAGTAGAGGGCGTATATTCTTCATGATGTATATTTCTTGTGCTTGGATCTGGCAGCGTCAGTTGAATACGTGTTCAAATTGAATAAACTTGAAGTTTTGAAACCTGCGTCGTATGTTCTTCGCTTTTTGGATTGTGCTGTGATTTTAAATGAATAATGTGTCTTGATGCAGGATAACATGAAACCTTGTGTGTTATATTAATATGTATTGTTATATTAATTATCATTTGTTTGGCGCCCAACAGTTGCGCCCGAACAGCTTTTTGTGATTTCAGAATGAGTTTAGAAGAGGTTGCTAACCCTAAAGTAACGCAGAATCCATGACGTGTTTTGAAAAATCATTCTTTTGCACTGAACGTGGCAGGATGAACGTTCAGAATGTTTATGAATGTTTTCTCTTGATAAATACACTGGTGTGCAAAAATTAAGGACGAAGTCGAAAAATTAGCATATCAGCTGAACGAAGAGGCAGAGCGGACAGAAAGACCAATCACGAGATTAAGTAAGATGATGTACGGTAGCACATGCGCAGATATACAGGTAGACGTAATGGGGGAGTGTCTGAGTAGTATAAAGCATGTTGTCGGTGTAAGATCAGTATTTCTGGCAAAGAGATTGCATGCCGTATAGCAGTTAAAATCACACCGAGTTGCTGCCTCAGCGAGAAATGGCGAATAATCAATCTGTTAGACGACATCTGGATGCTTTTACTCGAGGTCGAATCATTGGGAACTTGGAGGAAGGCCGCAGTGTGACAAGTGTGGCTGGAGAGTTCGGAATTGCTCACAGCATCGTTTCACGACTTTGGAGACAATTTCAAACTACAGGAACAGCTATCCGAGGGTTTAGCAGTGGTCGTCCATTGATGACCGGTATATTGCCTTACAGGCCAGAAGAAACAGGTGGCAGACAGCGGGAGAAATCGCTAGACACACGACACAGGCGACTGGATGACCGATGTTGCGTTTTACCGTGGCCAGAAGACTGCACGGTGGTGGTCTGTTTGCACGACGTCCTGTACGGTGTGTACCTCTAACGCCTGCCCATCGGAGAAGACGTTCTCTGTGGTGCCGGGAACACCGGAATTTTAGAGACAATGAATGGGGACGAGTACTCTTTATAGATGAGAGCAGATTTAATCTGAGTTGCGATTTAGACACATACACATCTGGACAGAGCGGGGAACACGCAATAACCCCTTCAACATCATCAAAAGGGACTGTTTTGGAGGTCGCGAAGTTCTCGTTCGAGCAGACATAATGCTTGGTAGCCGGACCGACCTTCATATATCCCAAGGAGGTTCGTCACCTGGGACTGCTATTGTAACGAGGTTCTTCTTCCTTACATGCGTCTTTTCACAAGGGCTATGGGTCCTCAGTTCCTCTTCATGGACGACAACGCTCCACCTCATCGCACAGTTACTGTCGAAGAGCTGTTGGAGAGTGAAGATATTGAACACATGGATTGGTCGGCAAGGTCTCTGGATCTAAATCCCGTCAAGCATGTACGGAACTTACTAGGGAGACCCGTGGCAGCACGTAACTTATCGCCAGTAACGATTCCGAAACTGCGATTGGTGCTACAAGAGGAACGAGCAGCAGTGTCTCAACAGCTCATTAACAACCACATATCCAGCATGCACAAATGATGTGAAACCTGCCTAGCAGTCAGGGGAGATTATATCCCCTATTAAATACCGGATGTTTCTTGCTGGACACCCATCACAGGGATGTTTCGGCCTTCAGTCGCATTGCGCTCCATGCTACTTTTTCAATAAAGCTTCTTTTTATGTCTCTGATTTCTCTTTTAGTAAGTGTTGCTTACATTACTCATGTCCTTACGTATTGGGGATCTTACGGTATTAAATGTGTTGATTTGGAAAGCTTTTGTACAAAGTTATATTAAAAAAACCGTCTCGTCCTTAATTTTTGCACACCAGTGTAAGTTAATAAATGTGGATTAAAATATTGAAAACTGCACCAGGTAGAAGGAAATGTATTTCTACTTACTTCTAAACAATCTGCTTTGAAAGAAATTAATGATAAAATACTGGATTGTTTTAAAGATGATAAGTCCGAAATTGAAAAAGAATGTAATACTTTGTTAGAGTATGATGAAAGAATAAGTTTGTGTATTTTTAGGGCTAAAAAGAAATTTAATTTAAATTCTCAGATAGTGAACATTGAAAACGAATCGCCTGGTAACCATACTGCTACCTTACAAATTGAAAAGAAAACTAACATTCGGTTACCTAAAATTTCAATTCCTAAATATTATGGTGATCCTAGTTTATTTTTGGAATTTTATAATTCCTTTGAAAATGCTATTGGTAATAATAATGAGTCAACAAAGGTAGAGAAGTTTACCTATCTAAAATCCTTACTCACAGGACCCGCTTTAAGTGCAGTATCTGGGTTCTCACTATCTGGTAAGAATCATGATGCTTCTACAAATTTAATTAAAGAAAGATTTGGACGACCAGAATTGGTTATATCTTTCCACGTGAACAAACTCTTGAATCTTAAACCTGTTACAAGTTCGTCCAATGTGAAAGCACTAAGAACACTTTACGATGCCTGTGAAATCAATATAAGAAGTTTAAATTCTTCGGGTATTGTGTCGGAAGCTTATGGAACCCTTTTAGGACCTGCTATTTTAAAGCTTTTACCAGATGATTTGAATCTGGAATTTAATAGAAAACGAAATTCCAAGCAACAGTATAACCTAATGTCTCTACAACTGGCACCCAAACAGGGACCTCACGGATATGCGCCCAGCGGGGGGCATTGCTCATTTTTCATGTCTCCTGCTTCGAAATAACCTAATGTCTCTACAGTGGCGCCCGGGACGTTGATACAGATGTCTTAAGAAAGGGCATGTATGGTCCAGATGTAAAGTGAAACTTCAACCCTGTGAGTTGCATAACGGTTTAAATCATAATAAGTTATTTTGTAAAAATATTGTTCCTGAAGCGGAAACCCTTTCAAATATTAAACAGAAAGTAGTTGCAGTATCAGATTCTAAGCAGAATGTAGTTGCATCCCTGTCATTTAACTCTAAGACTGTTTCTGAACCTGCTGATAAAGGTGTGTACTTATAAACTTGCACTGTATAAGCTTCGGATACAGATAATACTAGAAGCCAAATAGTAAAAATCTTAATTGATGATGGATCACAGCGGTCATTTATTAGATCTGATTTAGCTAAAGAACTAAAATTAAAAACTTCAAGGAAAGAAAGGTTATATATTTATTCATTTGGGCATATCCAGAGTAGACTAATGGAATATAATGTTGTTCAAATTACTCTGAAAAGTATACATTGCCCTAATGACTCAATCACAGTTGAAGCTCTTGTGTCCTGTCGTGCTACCATATAATTCTTTAAAGACGTCCGGGATCCGAAATCGTGGAATTATAAGTTGCCATCACAATGTCTTTCCAACATCTGATTCTAACTTCCAGTACAAGATGCCGTTTCAAATATCGAGTGTGTTCCAGAGAGCCAATATTGTTTTCTAGTAGGTTTAAAAATCGCAATTTCCTACCAGGTAGGTTTCTTTTTTGAAGATTCTTTTAAGACAATTGTGGGTTTAATGTTGTCGTCTTCCAACTGGGTTTTTCGGACTTTTTCGTTACTCCATGAGCCTCTCTCAGCCGATATTGAAGATGTAACTTTACCTGCGACGGGATTAAACAGCTCGTATTTTGCTTCGCTCCTGGAACAATATCGGCAGCTTTCTGGGGAGGGACTTCTAGACAGGGTGTTCGCGTTTTCGTGTGATGATCTTTTCTTATGACACATAGTGATGTCATGTTCCTGGAGTCTCTGTACCAACCTGGCTATTTGACCCTTGAAATTTAAAAGCCAAGCCAATGATGTATGATCCGTGCGGAGCAGGAATTTCTGCCGTAGGGGTAATGGTGGAAACATTTTGGGATTTTAACTGTGGCGAGAAATTCTTTCCTGGTGACACAGTAATTCCTCTACGGTTTAGATAAACACTTGCTTCAGTATGCCACGACACGTTCTTGACCATTTGTTTCTTAGGACAAAACAACACCGACACTCTCATTGCTCGCATCCTTCTCGAGAATAAAAGGTTTGTCGAGCTACGGATACGTCAGAATTGTCGCAGATGTTAAAGACTCCATCAAGTTTGTTAACCGAATCCTCACATTCTTTTGCCCACAATAACTTTCGATTGCCCTCTATCAATTTGTGAAGACTTATTGAGTTGGAAGAAAAATTCTTCACAAATCTTCTCTGGTAAGTGCAAAGACCCGGGAAACATCTCAGCTGATGCGCAACTTCGGAGCATCTCCGATCTTAACCATTGACACTTTTTCTGGATCCGTATACATAACTTCAGCAGAGAGGACACGTGTGAATCACTTCCTGTTTGAACAATTTGCATTTGGTGACATTTAACTTTAGATTGACTTCCTGCAATTTCTGAAATACCTTCCTAATATTTTTCAAATGTTTTTGAAAAGATTCCTCGACGATGATGATGTCATCTAGGTACATACGACAGGCTTCATAAGAAAGACCTTTCAGCACGTTCTCTGTAAGGCGTTCGAACGTTCTCGAGGCATTACATAACCCAAAAATTTTTAATAATAAGTCTTTACTCTCGAGGCACGAAGACTGTAATTTGAAATTTGCAGAATGCAGTTTGTAAAATTAAATTAAATTAAAATTAAAATAATAATAATAATATAAAATAATAAAATCTGAAAGG
>KK115783.1:56676-68209 GCA_000611955.2 Stegodyphus mimosarum | reverse complement strand
CCTGCTAAACCATTTATCTCTTTACCCTTAAGCATCATTTTTATTGCACTTAACATCGTATGCAATTCAACAACAAAATTGCAAAAATTTTGAAACTAGTTAGAATATCCAGTTCTATAGTTGCTGTTTAGAGTATTCGATGTATTGTTAAGTGTTGCCATATCCTTTTCCGTTGTTTTCAGCTTTTCCTCAGTTCGTTATATCCATGTTCGGTTTTCTTAGTAAGATGGCATGCTAAAATTTTCTTTCTATCTCTTTATTATTAATGTTTTGAGAGTTAACTTTATTTGTTAAATACCATGTTCTTCACACTTACGCCCCATAAAATTCAACAGCAAAATCACAAAATAGTTAAAAGCAGCATATCTTTAGAATTTTCTATATACAGTATCGGGTAGCCGGAGATAAAAATATTTTAGTCGCTGCTCCCTTTCAAATCGTTGAGTTTGTTACTCGAAAATTCATTAAAAATTTATAAAATATGAAATATAAAATTCGAAATGCAAATTTCGGGCTTTCAGGTGCATATTTGCGGGCGGAGGACTACTTTATTGAAAATTTGATGGCTCCAGGTACTGTTGTATTTTTCGCAATGCGAGGAACATACATACATGCATACAAATTCTTCATTATTTAACTGCTTTAAAAATAGTGCAGGGCGATAATATTTAGTGGAAACCTTTTGAAAAGTGATTCCTCGTTTATAGTGGACGACGCAAAACCCCGTTTCAAGACTAATAGTCCATTCGGGCTAACGCCCCTTGGGCCCAAACTTTACGTGGTTAAGCCCTTTTTTCGATTTTAAGACTGTAATTTGAGATTTTTAGATTTCAGTTTCACACCAATCAAATCACAGCAACGTATTATTAAAATACAACGCGCTTTTACGCCAATTACGTCAATCGTTTGGTCAAGATCGTGCACGGAAGAAGAGATGAACTTCACGATTTCTTTCTGCAATGACGCAGAACTGAAGATTTCGATTCACTCCACAGACGATCGGCTGATGTCTAAATCCATTCTTTTCTACGTATGGCAGCATTCTTCACCGCCCTTCATATTGTTCCTAGAACATTTCTCCAGGTGGTTGGCAAGTGCAGTTCTAGCCGCAGCTATGAGTCAACAGAAAAAGATTAACCGGCACTCCTCC
This sequence comes from Stegodyphus mimosarum, assembly GCA_000611955.2. Lineage (NCBI taxonomy): Eukaryota > Metazoa > Arthropoda > Arachnida > Araneae > Eresidae > Stegodyphus > Stegodyphus mimosarum. The sequence goes on along the minus strand of KK115783.1, from coordinate 67,059 downwards.
GATTAAAGAAGTCAGGTGTGGAATGCGTTAACGCCCTTATTAACTGTGACCGCTAAAGAAAGACTAATGAGGGATGGACTCGGAAACAACTCTGATTCATGTAAGAATAATAAAGGTTTCTTTTTACGGGGAATGACCTGCCGCATAGCTCTGGTAATATTCATTTGTAAATAGAGCGAATTTTGCAAAATTATATTTTATAAATCCGGTTAATTGCCCGTTAATAGTAGATGTGTACAAGTAAGACCTACAAATTAAATTTAAATTTTAGAGTCATGTTATATCCATGCATTTTGAGAGAATTTAAAGGTCTCTCTTCCTCGGGCAGCAAATGTATTTTAACATACAGTGACTCAAAAAAGAACTGGCGCATAAGACACTTTCAAACATTTAGCGATGAAAATTCTGCCATTATTCCAAAATTAAATATTTTTCATTGCTTTCTATCTCCGAATATCGTGTTAAATCTATTAAGAGGAATAATATTAAATAACATTAAATGGAAAAATCTTATGTGGGCACCACGTGACTTCCTTGGGCGGTCTATTAAATTATGCACATTTTTTGCTCCGCAATTTAAATTTAATTCCTCGAATTATTTCTAAATTGGTAAAGTGAAAATGACATCAAAATCTCCAAATTTTGAAATGAAATATCGCGGTCAATTTTTGTCGGATGAGATTCAAACTTCTTATAACTTTATTTCCGGATAACGAGTATAAAACTTTCCCAAATAGTACAAGTATGGAAATCGGGACATCACATTAAACGTTATATTTCTCTATTTGTCAAAAAATTATTATTATTATTTTTTAATTTGATGTTTCCAAAACATGAATAATTTCGTCATTTGAAACACTTGTGTAATGGAAGTATATGAATTCGACCAACGATTGCGGAACTAAGACCAAATAAAGGGAGTGAATTTCCAAGGAGATAATTTCTTTTATATTCTCTCTTCATATATATATATATATATATATGTAAGATATAACAAAATATGATAGCTGCTCTAAGAATAATTGACGATCTCAAGATTAACATTCCAGATTTGGTGCTGTACGCCTAAATTCATCTGTTTTCCCAAACTCGAGATCTTTCCATGTTACGTAACGTTTTAATGCAGATACCTCTTGCCCAGTCAAACAATTGTAAACCAAAACTTTTTAAATTCGGAGTTAAAACTTTTGACTCCCTCCCTTCTTCCTCTGAATTGCAGCGTTGACTTTCGTCTAAGCTTTCTTCCTGGCCAGAGGCTTTGCTGCGATGCTTAATCATCTAAAACTGACGTCATACTTTAAAACCCGCGTACATGGAAATTATTGCATTTAACTATGATAAAAAAGATCTTGTCTGCAAAAGGATGATTTGATATGCGAAAAACTAAAGATTGTGAAACTTCAAGCTCAGTTGTGTTAAATGAGTCATCATGCTTTTCCACTCAGCCCTGCCTACAGCAGTCATGGCGAATATCGATAGAAGCTAAAAAGTACCGAATTCCTTCATCCTACGCATTTAAAACATTACATATATGTATTTTCTCTCTCTCTCTCTCTGCATATACATTGCTCGACATTGAAAATGCAACACCAAGAAGGAGTGGTCAGAAAGTGATGAAATTTGGAAAAAAGACAGAGACAGCAAGCAGCAATAAGTGATCTATCTTTCAAAATGATAGTCAGAATACAGAGCGATAACGGCGTCGGCTCAGTAGGATGTAGGACCAACGCGGACAGCGATGCACGAAAAACACATCTAGGCATAGGGTCAATAAGAGTGCGGATGGTGCCCTGAGGGATGGCTCTCCATTCTTTTTCAACCGTTTGCCACAGTTCGTCTTCTGAACGAGGCAGGGGCAGAGTTTGAAAACGGCGTCCAACCACATCCCGCACATGTTCGATTGGTGACAGGTCAGGAGAGTACGGTGGTCGGGAAAGCATCTGTATACCTTGCAGAGCATGTTGGCAGATGCGAGCACTGTGTGGTCGGGGACTGCCATCGGCCGCAGTAAATTATCTAAGTATCGTTGGCCCGTATAGTGCCCTGAATACGAACTAGACCTGCACTGAAGTGACAAAAGTCATGGGATAGCAATATGCAAATATACAGATGGCAGTAGTATCGTATAGAAAATGTGTAAATTCGAAGTGCTTTGGCAGGGCTTTCATTTGTGTTCAAGTTATTCATGTGAAGAGGCTTTGACGTGATTATGGCCGCACGACGAGAATTAACAGACTTTGAACGCGGAATGGTATTTGGAGCTAGACGCATGGGTCATTCCATTTCGGATATCGTTAGGGAATTCAACATTCCGAGATCCACAGTGTCAAGAGTGGGCCGAGAGTATCTAATTTCAGGCATAACATCCCACCATGGACAGCGCAGTGGCCGACCACCTGCACTTAACGACCGAGACCAGTGACGTCTGCGTAGAGTTGTCAGTATTCACAGACAAGCAACACTGCGTCAAATAACCGCAGAAATCAATGTGGGACATACGAGGGACGTGTCCGATAGGACAGTGCGGCGAAATTTGTCTTCCTTGGGCTATGCCAGCAGAAGACCGACTCGAGTGCCTTTACTACAGCACGACATCGCCTGCAGCGACTCTCGTGAGCTCGTGAGCATATCGGTTGGTCCCTAAACGAATGGTAAACCGTGGCTTGGTCAGATGAGTCACGATTTCAGTTGGTAAGAGCTGATGGTAGGGTTCAAGTGTTACGCAGACCCCACGAAGCCATGGACCCAAGTTGTCAACAAGGCACTGTTCAAGCTGGTGGTGGTTCCATAATGGTCTGGGCTGTTTTTACATGGCATGGACTCGGTCCTCTGGTGCAACTTAACCGATCATTGACTGGAAATGGATACCTTCAGCTACTTGGAGATCACTTACAGCCATTCATGGACATCACGTACTCAAACAATGATGGGATTTTTATGGATGACAATGCGCCATGTCACCGGGTCACAATTGTTCGCGATTGGTTAGAAGAACATTCTGGACAATTCCAGCGAATGATCTGGCCATCTAGATCGCCCGACAGTAATCCCATCGAACATTTATGGGACATCATCGAGAGGTCAGTTCGTGCCCAAAACCCTGCACCGTCAACACTTTCACAATTATGGACGTCTATAGAGGCAGCATGGCTTAATATTACTGCAGGGAACTTCCAACGACTTGTTGAGTCCATGCCACGTCGAGTTGCTGCACTTCGCCGGGCAAAAAGAGGACCGACAAAATATTAGGAGGTATCCCATGACTTTTGTCACTTCAGTATGGAATCGTAGGCAAAAAAGCGCCCGAAACCATTATGCCACGTTGTGGCGCGGTGGGGCGTTCCACAGTTACTGCCGGATTAGATCTGTCTCCACTTCGACGTCACACACGTATGCGGATAAACAGAAGCGTGACTCATCTGAGAACACAACGTTTCGCCATTCTGTCATCCACATCGCTGCAGTCCGGCATCACGGTTCTAAACGTTGGCGTCTATGCTGTGGGGGTCAATGGCAGTCTTCTTAACGGACGCCGTGAGTGCAGGCCACGTTCAACCAATCGGCGGGAAATGGTTCTGGTCGACACGGGTACATTTAGGGTATCTTGCACATGCTGCAGAATCGCGCTACAAGTGACTTGCGGGACCGCCACAGATTGTCGGCGGATGAGTCGATCCACGCGTGCTGACGTCACTCTGGCTGCACTTGCACCCCTCCTTCTTCCCACATTCCCTTGTTCCAAGCATGTTCGTCATGGCCGATGCACCGTGCTCGCATCCATGTAGGTATTAGCTGCGATTTGACGTAAGGACCAACCCGTCCTTCTCAGTCCGAACACCATACCTCTCGTAAAATCGTGTATCAGCTGGAAGTGCTTTCGTTGACGGCGGCCTGTCATTCTCTCCTATTACACGTATCCTCCGGGACAAAAACCAACTTTCTTCGATAATTCGTCTGGCAGAAATAACGACACGAATATAGCCCATTCTGCACGTTCCTTCCCTTATATCTTACTTCACGTGCGTCGGAGAGCTGCGCATTTCACATCATTTGCATAACTCAGTGACGTGCGTCTACTCTAAAATTTGCATAAATTTCTGACCACTCCTTCTTGGTGTTGCATTTTCAATGTCGAGAAGTGTATTTATATACGATTGCAATAAAAAGGAAGGTACGCAACTAGATGTTGTAGCAGTGCCATATACGAAATTTCGAACTTTACTGCTGATCGTTTTTATTTTATGTGAGGTATGTGCATACATACATACATACATACGTGCATACGTGCATACGTTGCTAAAACATCCCTTCTGAATCCACTTTAAAACATTTTATAACCGTTCTTGCAAAAGAGTCTTTTGTTCTATCCGTGTAGAATATTCGGTTTGGTAATATTCCTTAGGTCGGAAGCCACCCTACCGGAAGAGTTGTCCGTGCAGAATACCGTAGACGTCAAGCAAAAAAATTGTGCAAATGGGTTCTGGAAGGGTCAAAACAGATATTTTCATTGAACTATGATACTCGAATATTTTTGCGATTACAATACTTTCTTTACTTCGTACAAGGAAGTAAAAATGAGGTACTTTAAATGCCTTTAAATACGATATTAAGGTAAAAAAATTATCGGAATTATTGTGGTACGAATGTTATAAAGTTAGCCTTTCTTACAAAAGACTTGGAAAAGGCATAGTTTAAGATTTAGGAGCTACTCTGTTAATATAGGTGGAAGAAATTATAATTACTTTCGATGTAAGTGGTCTTACAGTTTTTTTTTTCTTTTGGAATGAGAAACATTTGAGAATAAAATAACTGAACTAGTGAATACAAAATAAAATCTAGTTTTCACTTTAATTTTGAAACACTATAAGACAAATTTGCTTAAAAGAACGCGAACAAGGTATCAAAGAGTTTCACCAAAAACGCTAAAAAAAAAAAAGAAAGAAAAAAAAAACGGATCGTTAGGAACGTGATTTATAATTATAAAAACCACTAAAATCAGGTTCATTTTAAATGCCCAATGAATATTTAGGAAATCTAGTAATGCAGAAACTGATAAATTAGCTTGAGAAAATACACTCATGTCCAAAATTATCTTTACATGCCCAAAAATGATGATATTCAATGAAATGTCGAATCAATGTGATCCGTATTTGCAGGGAATGTGTGAAAACCAAGCCTAATTAGCATTATCCAATCAAAAGTAATCAAACGGTTTGTGATATGCAAATCTAGGCGTTACGTCATCCAAGGGTGAATCAAGCGCTTTGCGCAAACTGAATATTTGAGTGAATTTCTGCAACATAGCGTTTGATTTCAGTGTGTAGGGACTCAAAGCGGTTTGTTATGGCTTCGAAGTATCATTTGGAAGAATCTGTAAAGTGGCGAATTATCGGCCGTTTAGAAGCAGGGCAGTCAATCATGGAAACAGCCACATGTCTGAATATTTCAAGACAGACAGTCTCTAAGCTATGGAAACAGTTTCAAAATGATGGAAGTGTTGTAAGGAGGCCTGGACAAGGTCGGAAACGAATGACAACTGCTTCTGAAGATCGGTATCTGGCATTAACTGCCCGTCGTAACAGAAAGGCTACTGCTCGCCAGTTAAGTTCAGAGCTTGCAGCCGCCACTGGAACTGTTGCATCACGGCAAACAATATACAGAAGGCTTAATGAAAAAGGCCTTTATGCCAGAAAGCCAAGGGTATGTGTTTTACTGTCTTCACAGAAAAAGAGGGATCGCTTTAATTGGTGTAAAGAACATCAAAACTGGACTGAACATCAATGGTCCCATGTTCTCTTTACTGATGAGTCGCGGTTTAGTTTAACTGGTGATTCTAAACGTGTTTACATCTGGAGGGAGTCAGGAACATGAAATGATCCCTCGAACATTGTGGAACGTGACCGTTTCGGTAGTGGAGGTGTGATGGTATGGGGTGGAATAATGATCGATGGACGTACGCCCCTACACGTGTTCAGCAGCGGATCTGTGACAGGCCAGATATATCGGGATGAGGTCTTAGATCCTTATGTAAGACTTTTCAGGGGTGCATATGGACCTGACTTTTTATTTATGGATGATAATGCCCGTCCACATCGAGCAAACCTCGTTGATGAATTCCTTGAAAGTGAAGACATTAAGCGAATACCTTGGCCACCAAACTCTCCTGACCTTAACCCGATAGAGAACTTATGGGACTACCTTGGAAGAGCAATTGCACGTATACATCCTCCTCCTAGAGATGTAAATGCTCTGAAGACGGCATTGCTGGAAGAGTGGAGATTAATTCCCCAAACTGTGGTTAACAACGTTATTTCCAGCCTTAAAACACGTTGTGATATGTGTGCACAAGTCAGGGGAGATCATATTCCATATTAAATTCGTAAGACTTAATTCTTTTTCTGAATCATTCCTTTTTTTCTTAACTCTCTTTGTCACACTTTATTACCATTTTTATTGTTTCATGCTACAATTTTATATCATATGAGGTGATTTTCAATTTTTTCTTTTGCATTTATGTGTCATCATGTTATGTATGATTCCACGAAAATTCATTAAATTATTAGTCTCTGAGAAATCCGTAAATTTATGCATGTAAACATAATTTTGGACATGAGTGTATAACCTTTTATGACCGAATATATAAAAATATTCATTTCTCAGTAAAACGAATGAAAGCGCAAGATTGTAATTTACTAACACCTGTATTAAGAAACCTCAGAATTTTTGGAATTCGACTACATTTGCAGGTCAAAATAAAATTAATATTTTGGGAGTGATTAAAATTGAATGGTGCAGCGAAAACCGATTGCTGAATTTCAAGTAAAAAATCTTATTCCTTAAAAGATGACGGAAGTAGCCAGGTGGTGTTGGACTATATGAGTGCTAGCGGCTTGTAATTTCTACATTTTGCTGATGACGACATTTATAATTTTTACGCATTTGAATATTTGAAAACAAAATTTCAAATGTTTTAGCACGTTATCAAGTTATACAAGTTACAGAAAAAGAGTTTTAATATGTAACCAAATTATACAGTTTATAGAAGAGGAATTTTCACTCTCAATCAGGTTATACAGTTAATAGAAGATTTTTTAATGCGTAATCAAATTATGCAGTTTATAGAAGAGAAGTTTTAATGCTGTGTCAAGTTATCAAATAAGGCAGTATATAGAAAAGAAGTTTTAACGTTTAATCAAGTTACAAAGTTTTAGATGAAGAGTTTTAATATGTAGTAAAATTATATAGTTTGTAGTAGAGAAATTTCTAATGCTCAATCAAGTTATAAGTATATCTCCCGCCTTCTCCGCATGCCTTCGTGGTGTAGTGGCCAGCACGCTGGGCGCGTATTCCAGAGGTCCGTGGTCTGAGTCTCGGCGAAAGCATTGCTCATTTTTCATCTCACCTGCTTCAAAATAAACCTAATGTCTCTACAAAGTTATGAAATTATAGTTTTTAGAAAAAGAGTTTTAATGTTCACTCCAGTTATACAGTTTGTAGAAGAACAGTTTTAATACGTAATAAAATTATACAGTGTTTAGAAGTGGAGTTTTCAATGCTCAGCCAAGTTAACAAACTTACACAGCTTCTAGAAGAGGAGTTTTAACTCTTAGTCACTTTATATAGTTTTTAGAAGAAGAGTTTTAGTACATAATCAAATTATAAAGTTTGCAGAAGAGAAGTGTTTAGTGCTCAGTCAAATTATCAAACTATACTGCTTGTAGAAGAGTTGTTTTAACACTCAATCAAATTATACAATTTCTAGAAGAAGAGTTTTAATACGTAATTAAATTACACAGTTTATAGTACAGAAGTTTTAATGCTCAGTCTTGTCAAATTATACAATTTATAGAACAGGAGTTTTAACGCTCAATCAAATTATATAGTTTCTAGAAGAACAGTTTTAATACGTAATTCAATTATGCAGTTTATAGAAGAGGAGTTTTAACGCTCAATAAAATTATACAGTTTATAGAAGAGGAGTTTTAACGCTTAATCAAATTATACAGTTTATAGAAGAGAGGAGTTTTACCGCTCAATCAAATTATACAGTTTCTAGGAGAAAAGTTTTAATACGTAATTAACTTGCGTTTAATACGTACTAACATTGCGTACTGCAAGATGTCTTGCCCCGCAGTTTGGTTGAACCGAAAACTACAGTCCCCAAGCTTCTGCACTTTGTTCTGAGGATGTTTCCTTATCGAATCCAGCATGTTCAGATGTTGCAACCTGGAGACTTGCAACAGTATATCGACTTTACGAATTTTTTCCCGATCAGATATGACAAAGACAGCAAGTGGCCGCTGTGCATATTATGGACGGATGAGGCGCATTTCTCCTTAACTGGTAACGTAAACTCCAAGAACTGCGTTCTCTGGGAGGATGACAATCCTCACGATGTGGCATCAGCGCCTTTACACGAAGCTAAAGTGACTGTGTGGTGCGACATCGCAAGCACGTTCGTTCTCAGCCCGTACTTCTTTGAAGAGATCACTGCCAGAGGTTAGGAAAATATGCTTCATCACAAGTGTTGCAGAATTACGTAATTCCAGAATTGCAGCAGCGAAATATCGTTAGCCACACTGTATGGATGCAGGATGTGTTCATTGCCCCATGTGTTCGCAGCACTTGCGGAATATTTTCACAAATTTGCCGAAAGATAGAGTTGACTCCTGTAACTATGCAGTTTCGTAGCCACCGTGATCCCTTGACATTACTCGGACCTCGACAGATTTCCGGTTTTGGGGTTATCTGAAATCTAAGGTTCATACATCAAATCTACGAGATTTGCCAGAATTGAAAAATGCCATGAAACATGAAGTTTTACAGACTCCTCTCGTGATGTTACATTCGTCATTGTTATCAACAATTTCCGGCAGGCAATGCGTTATCGTCTTGGTGGGCAGGTCAAAAACTTGTGATTTCAATAAAAGGTTTTTACCGTTCCTGTTTTGTGTAGTCATTGCTTCTTGACAACGTTCTTGTTCGCGAATGTTTTAAAGCAAAAATTTTCCATCATACGCGAATTATTCCAAACTATTTAATGTTTTTCTGTGCCCTGATCAAATTGTGCGAGAAAAAAGTGGGTAACGCCATTCGAAAATTCAGAAATTGTTTCACTGTAACTATAACAGTGAGAGTTCTAGTGTTTTAAAATATAACACTCTCGAACGCATACCTTCAAATAGCAGTATCTGAAATTTCATTTCGATATGTCAAGAGTTCATATATCGGGGAAGTTTTTCTATGACCACCTTGTAGTTTGTATAAGAGGAATTGTAACGTAGAGTCGTAATTCACGCTCAAATGATTCAACATTTCATCGATGCTTAAGTCGTGCCCTTCGTTTTCTTAGGCTTCGTTTTTGGTTGGATCCTGATGCCTGATTTGTAATAGGGCTGGATTTTAATATTTCATAGACCGCTTTTGAACTTCTGTCAAAGAAATTATCAGTGAGCTATTTATTTACTGAGTATGTTTATTATGAGCAATTAGGACACGTGCTATATTGTTCTTACATTTTTAATTGACTTTATTAATATTTCGAAAAGACGTTATTGTTTTCAGAGTGAAAAAATTCTATATAATATAAATTCATATAATGTAAATTCTAGATAATATAAATTCATCCATCACAAACAGATTCTCTTACCAATCGACGGTATATAAGAACATTCTTTACTTTTAATGTTATAAATGGTCGTTGCTCGTCAGCGTAACAAAGTGAACGATTTAAAAAAGCATTTTATTTCATTTTCATAACAGAGTTTTGCAATAATTGCTATTTTGTGTCATGAATATTCTAAATAAAATTAGTTCATAACTAGCCGTAATTATCGTCTGCATCAAAATTAAAATCGAATGTTGCTGATGAAGTTTCGCTGTTTCGTAAAAAATTGTAATCCACGTTCCACACTTTTTTTATAACTAACTTTTTTTGTATCTGTATTTTTCATTTAAAAATATTTTTAAGTATAATTGTTATTTTATTTATTTATTACTGTGTTTAGTTTGCATTTTCGTTCATCCTAAATCTTTTCAACTGAAATTAGTTTTACTTTGTCAAAGTCAAATTACAATTATTTTATTTTACTATTTATTTTATATATATTTAGTTATACGTATATACATCGTTTATATCATTTTATATTTTAATAAAAAGGAAAGCAGAAATAAAGGACAAAGCTTTTTAAATTAAATTCTTATTTAGTTTTATGAGCTTACAATAGCAGACACTGTTTTTATTTAAGAATAAAAGGGAGCTGTTAGTTCCATATTTTACATTTTTAAAAAATTTTTTATTTTTATATTCTTAACTGTTAACTTGTCTTCAAAGTGCTCGATTGTAATATAAAGATGTCTGAGAGAAAGTTTTCTTTCGTTTCT
>KK115783.1:22195-55564 GCA_000611955.2 Stegodyphus mimosarum | reverse complement strand
GAGCCGAAGAATGTCTGAAGCGCAGCCGAGAATTCATTAAGTCGTCATACTGCTAACAAAAGCAGACTTTTGCCACGCTTGGCTTCGCCATTTTTCACTCTTTTCGAAAGTGTAAACAAAGGCTGCCGGTCTGAAAACATGGCTGATCATGCGCAAAGGAAAGGCCTTTGCACTCGCTTTACATGATTATAGCGGTGCAATAAACAAATTCTTTCAGTCATTTAAACTGTGTTTCTTTTAATAGAATCGATCAAAAAAAAAAAAAAAGCGACGAATGCTTCACAATTTAAAAATTCTTTTCCTTTTTCGTTTTGTCTTCAGTGGTAAAGAATTCATGCATTTTTTATTATAATTCCGAGAGCTTAGTCGATAAATAATCAAAGGTGAACCTTTTACTTACTGTTGCGATTTCCTTCAGAAGGAATTCAGTAGTAACTCTCTTATTGTTATTGCCAGTGAAATAATTTGTTGATGGATAATATTTAGTAACTAGTGGCAGTAGCGACTTTATAATTCCGATGCAGGTACATAATATTGCATTGGAATGGTGCAGTCACCAAGATGCCTGTGCCTGAGGCACTATGTCTGTCGAATAATTTATTTTTTAAAATCGTATCAGCTCAAGGAATGTCCATTATGGTAAGACCTTGAATCCAAAAATTAGAAATTTCACAAGTTTACATTTCTGAAACAGATATGTTACCTGCAATGTATGAAACGTCGGCATTCGAATATATATAATGCATTATAATATAACAAAATTATATAGATTACGTAGATAAAAATATATAGATTACGTAAGCATTTCATAGAATGCCTGGTTTTTTTTTAGATTAAGTATGAAATAGGAGAATTATTACATACTTTTCCTAGGTATTGTGCATAATATTTAGGTATTTTATAGAATGACAAATGCTATTTGGGCAAAGTATGGAAAAAGGTCATGTTTAAGCTATTACTTAAAGACCATTCCTCAAGAACACAAATTTTATTTTGAAAAAATAAAGAAAGAATGTTATTAAAAAACTTTTACTCAAACTATGCAAAGAAAAATGAAAGTGCTACAAAGTGAATAAATAAATAATAATAATAATAAAAACTGAAAGCTTTCGCCCAAAGGGGCGTTTTTTTTAGCGTTTTGTGTGATCCCTTTATTTATCAAACATCATATTCTTCACACTTAAACCATAAAATTTATAAAGTATTTCTCCCACCTTCTTCGCATGCCTTCGTGGTGTAGTGGTCATCATGCTCGGCGCGTGTTCGAGAGGTCCGTGGTTCGATCCCCGGCGAAGGCAATGCATATTTTTCATGTCTCCTGCTTCGAAATAACCTAATGTCTCTACAGTGGCGCCCGAAATACAAAAGGTGGTGGATGATGATTCTTCACCACCAGGACTTGGCGACTGGGTCCCCTAATCCCCAGTCGCCCTTTTAAAAGGGGGAGTATATAAGGTATTTCTCCTGCCTTCCCAGCATGCTATCGTGGTGTAACGGCCAGCACGCTGGGCGTGTATTCAAGAGGTCCCTTGTTCGAGTCCCGGCGAGGGCATTGCTCATTTTTCATCGCTCCTGCTTCGAAATAACCTAATGTCTCTACAAATTCGATCCAACAGCAATATCGCGAAATATTTAAAAGAGCATATCTTTAGAATTTCCGAAACACAGTCTCGTGCGCTGGAGATAATTTTTCCCCCGGACAGTGTTGCGATTGCTCGGTTTGAAGTCGTTGAGTTTCTTAATCAAAATCTCATAAATGTTTTACAAAATATGAAATAGATAATAAAACAAATTCCAAATTTGGGATTCCAGATGCCCATATTCGGGTGGACACGTACCTTTTTCAAAATTTGATGACTCTAGTTACTCTTGTTTTATCACAATGTGCGAAACATATATACATTTATATAGATTCTTCATTATTTAATGTCTTTAAATATAATACAGGACGATAATATTTGATGGCAACAATTTGAAAATTAATTCGCCGTTTATAGCGAATCGACACAAAATGCCTAAATGAAATTACTAGCTCTGCTGAGCTAACGTTCCTTTGGGCTAACAAATGAATGTTTTGAGAGCCTTCAGATTTTCTATTACTCCCAAAGTCGCTTTTTTTCATTTAAATATAGGTACACGTTTCAACAGAACTTGGGCTAATGTTCCTTTGAGCTAAAAGTATTTAAACAGCCTGTCCTTAGAATTGTCCATAAACAATACGACGCGCTGGAGATAAAAATGCTTTTTTTTCTTAGTGTTGCCATGAGCTTTGAAATCATTGAGCTTGTTAATCAAAAGTTCGTTAAAGTTTTACAAAATATGAAGTTTGTAATGAAACAAATTCGAAATTCAAACTTGCAAGTGCTCATGTTCGGGTGGAGGATAACGTTATTCAAAATTTGATGGCTTTAGGTACCGTCGTTTTTCACAATGCGACAAACATACGTACATTCATGCAGATTCTTTATTATTTAATTTCTTTAAATAGAATGCAGGGCGATAATATTTAGTGGTAACAATTTAAAAAGTAATTCGCCGTATATGGTGAAACGCCACAAAAGGCCGTTTTGAGACTGACAGCTCTTCTGGGCTACCACTCCTTCGGACTAAAGAAAAATTGGTGCCTATGAAAAGTATGAAATACGAGTATTTGGAATTATGGAATGAATGTATTAAGTGCATGGGTTATGTATGAATGTATTTAATGTGTGGCGGAATATTTGCATTCCGACGAGAATATTTGTATTTTAACATTTGCATGCAGTATCCACGTTTGCTGCGCTGTATCTGTGAGCATTCGTTATAGTGCGAGTATAAAGGCTTGGACTTTTCGCTGAGAGACTCCAGTCTTTTTCCACTTATTGGTTTAACATCTAAGTTTAGTCTTAAACATAAACGGCATATTTATATTGCCATCATAAGACCTATTTTCACGTATGCGTCACCAATTTGGTCAACCTACACCAAAAAAGATGTCATGAAATTGAAAATCCTGCAAAACAAAGTCTTGCGCATTATTACTAATGCACATTATTTTATTTCAAACGAAACTTTACATAAAGACTTATGCATGGAATACGTAGATCACTTCCTTCACAGAATGAATAGAATTTGTTTCCGGAAAGCGCTAAGATGCAATCACATGAATGATTTAAATGTTTTTGATTATGTAGCACTCGAAGAGGATTACAATCTCCGCCCTTTGACAGCTCATTTAACAAGTGATCTCAACTTTCCCACCTAAGCTGAGGTTGCACTACATGTAAATATTTGTACATGTTGTATATATATTCTGAAAAGTAATTGCTATTGTATATGTTTATTATTGTTTAATTGTTTTGTACTGTATTTCCTTATATTAGTGGATTATGACTTCATCAGGCCTCACCACTTCTTAACGAGAATCTAATTATTAGGATATGATTCTCTCCTTCGCTTTCTATCTGGTTTTTGCTCTTTGGTTTTTCCCACTTTTCCCACCGCATCATTCTTTATTTTACACTTGTCATGAAGACTACTTTAGGCGCATTTATTGCAAATTTGTCAGTGAGCCGGATAAGTTACAACTTTTGTAATATCCCGGCTATAGATGTCCGATTCGATTCGATTCAAGAGACTCACTTGCACTTGTGTTTAACTGTTCCTGCTTGTTCGTGGTCGACGTTTGATGTCAGCTTATCCTCGTCTATTTAATTTTGTATTTTACCTTTTAATTTAAAATAAATTTAACCTTCGGCTTCCTTTTAATTAACCTTCTGACAAGTTTGTGGCTTTAGACCATCGTATGGATATTCGAAAGGAACTGGAGATGTATTCCATGCTTTGCCGGTTTGGGATTTGACATTTTTTAGAATGCATAGAAAATGTATGTAATATCTTACATTTTATATCTATTGCCGGCCAGTTTTCGACTTCTACAAAATTCCGGCTTTTACATATTGCCGGTAAAAGTCATATGTAATAAAAGAAAGAAAGACCGCTAAAAACAAGTTAATAATTAATAAGTTTATTAACATTTTTATAATAATAAGTTTATTAACATTATTATTATATTATTAATAAATTTAATAACGTTATTAATAAGTTCATTAATTTATTATTATACTAGACGCTGCGCAGCCAGCCTTCGTCTGGCTTTTAAGTGTACCGGGAAAATGCCTAAAGAGAACACCAAACATTAAATTTGAAAACTGCACAGAATTTTACTCTGCAGAACAACTTTATCAAAAAAGAAATCAATAAAAATGTATTATATATATAAAGAAGGACAATGAAATATGCAGTATCCCTTAATACAAATATTACTTATCCTAATAAATAAATTAACCAACTTCCCTTTGCAAAATCTTAAGAACTCAAATGGTATAAACAGATTAAGAACTTAAACAGATTAAAAAATATCATGCAAAACTTTTTTATAATTAAAATTATATATAATTAAAACATAATATTACAATGAAATAAGCAATATCCCTTGATACAAATGTTAATTATCCTAATAAAGTAATTAAACAATTTACCGTTGCAAAAAGAAACAACTTTTTAATTTCTTAAACTTTTCAGTCTCTTAAAAACAGTAACATAAGAAATACGATGAAAAATTGTTGCCAAACCGAAATTTTTAAAAGAATGAAACTATTCAAAATGATGCAATTTCATCAAAAATCTATCAACAACAATAAGAAAGGAAAATTGTTGCCAAAACTACATTTTAAAATATCTGAGATGTGAGAAGTGTATTCGGAAGCTTCATTTAAAAAATTTTAAAAAAATACAAAATATTATTATTTTTCCAAAATTCTTTTTTTAAAAGGAGTCGAAAGGATTAAAGTTCAACGTGTCCAAAAATCAAAGGAAAATAAACAGCACATTTTTTAAAATAAGTTTTTTTAAAAAAAATTCCGCTGAAAAGGTGTTAAGCTCACCTTCCTAAATAAATTCGTATTTAATCGATTTATTGAAATACGAAATTTATTTTAAGTTCGTAAAGTAGCTAAGTGTCTACGCTTCACGACGATGTAAAAATGAAATGTATAGAGTGAAATCTCGCTTTCCTGTAGCCCATTATGTCTCAAAATGACGCGATTTGGTCACAAAACATAAAATAAATAAAAATCTAATTCGAATTTCGAAAAAATCGCTTCGAAGTGCACTGGCTCTTGTGTAGATAGACCTGTGTACCAAATTTCGTGGCCCTGGGTCTATTAGCTTACTCGCAACTCAAACGAAAGACACACGCACACACACACACACACACACACACACACACACACACACACACACACAGACTTTGTTTTATTATATGTAGAGATTATTAACAGCTAATAATTAATAAGATAGCTAATAATTGTTTTCCTTAGGACATATTTACATTAAAGATCACCCTGGGGGGGTTTTACATTACGAGCATCATATATATCATAATCATAATTGTTGATACTTTCATTTTTTAAAAAGGAAGATTTTTCAAGGAATTTCATATTAGCTATTATGACATTCTTCTAACCTGCAAGACATTTAATTCTTCCTGAATTTTATTGTTAGGAATATATTAAGGTGTAATACATATTTGATGCAAGTAAATGGGATGCAAACGACAATAAAACTCTCGGAATGGCAACAACATACATACTAAGCCGCTTGAGTGGTCATGCGCTTAAAATAGTTATTATAAAAAAAGAAAATATATACAATGATACAAAGATGCTTTTAATGGGCCCAGCTGGTGGAATTTCACAAATTAAGCTACTAAAGGAATGTGTTTACTGCTTTTAAATCGTTTAATTGGTTAATAATAACAGACAGAATAAATTCGAAAGCAAAAGTAAATAAATTCGAAAGCAAAAGTAAATAAATTCGAAAGCAAAAGTAAATAAATTCGAAAGCAAAAGTAAATAACTTACTCTTTGCCGAATGGCAACAACACACTGGCACGCTAAAAATAAAAACATTTTCTTCTGCGTAATGGCAGCATCCATATTTTATCCTTGATATTTTTTATTAAATTCGAAACTTTAATATTTTACGATTAGCTAAAAGGCAACATATTCCTTTTAAATTGTGGGAATTCCTAATAAAAATTGCATTGAATTCTCTGAAAACTCTCTGAAAATTCTCTGAAATAAATAATTAAATAATAATAATAAAATATCTGAAAACTTTCGGATATTACATTACGCTCAAAGGGGTATATTTCTTATCATTTACACGCATACGCATTTCAGAATCATTTAAGCTAACCCCCATATGGGCTACAAATATTTTAAAACAGCATATCCTCAAAATTCCTGTGGACAGTCTCGCACGCTAGAGATAAAAATGTTTTATTCCGTACAGTGTTGCCACTGCTCACTTTGAAATCGTTGAGTTTTTTTAATCAAAAATTTGTTACAGTTTTACAAAATAGGAAATAGATTAAAAATTCAAAATTCGGTCTTTCAGATGCCTATATTCGGGTGGCAGACTACGTTATTCAAAATTTGGCGTCTCTGGATACCTTTGTTTTTTCACAATGCGAAAAAAGTACATGAATTCATACAGATTCTTCATTATTTAATTCCTTTAGAAACAGTAATACAGTGCGATAATATTTGGTGGCAAAAATTTGAAAAGCGATTGAATGCTTTTAGTGATTCGTCGCAAAAGGCCGTTTCGAGACTAATAACCCTTCTGGGCCCACGCCCTTTTGGACTAACAAATTAGAAATTCAGAATTTGGGCTTCAAAGCGAAATGTGAGGACGGAGTACTACTTCTGTTCAAAATCCGATGGCTGTAAGTGTTGCGTTTTTCCAAAGTGCGGAGAACATACTCACATACAGATTTTTCATCATTAAATAACCGAAATTATTAATCAGCAATGCATAATAAAATTTTTAAATGCTACGAAAATACTGCTGATTCCGCTATTAAAAGGCAACATAATGCCTTAAACAACCAAATCAAATGTATGAATTTCAACAACAGAAATGCACCAACCTTTTAACTATTTCACAGCGAAGTCGCTCGAAACGCCCGTGCATTCAGACATCGGAAGGTCGTCTGAAAACTCTGTGTCTCATTTCTACCTGGTGCTTTTCCCCATCACGCTAATGCGTGGCTCATTGGTTTCAGAAGTTTTTAAATGGTATGCTAGTCATTCCCTGGAAGTAACTAAAAGTAGCTCTCTTATTAGAATGCACCTTCCCTTTCCCTTTTTTTTAGTGTCAACGTTTAGTTATTGATGCTCGAAGTTGCAATTATTTCCTAAGGGTACCCCGAAGAGAGGAGAATCACCTCACTTAATTAAGTTATTGTTAACGCAGTAGCGTTCTACTTGGAATTGGGGGGGGAGGAAACTCAATTCCAATCAAAATTTGTGCATAAAGGAGTTTCAGATGTTTAAGAGGAACAGATTTTGGTTTCTACTGATGTAAAAAAGTTAAACAGCTATAATGGAAAATAATTCTCTCAACAACATTTAGCATAATTTTCGCAGAAAACGTATATCTATAACCCTCACATCACGGGATTATCGATCTTGCTTACAGAGAAAAGGATAAAGCTGACACTCTTGCAAAAACCCCTGAAACAACATTACAACATAATCCAACGATGTTGATTTAATAACGTATGCTAAAACAATTCGCAATTATCTATGCTCCCTCATTAATAAATTTCCCTTTCGTCTTCCCACCCTCTTTCAGTTGAGGATAAACAAACTCAAAAATCGTAAAGTTATTAGCATTACAATATGAAAAACATTTGATGTGGACACTACACCAGTTCCCTTGTACGGCCTATTAAATCGTACATATTTATTGCTGAATTTCATCTAAACTTTTTTCGCCGAATTTCATTACAGATATACTTCTCCTTCAATTAATTCAACTCTCACTTCCCGGCGAGACAAAAATACATAAAAACACAAAACATCTGCATTAAAAAGTCTAAAATACAGAAAAACATAAAAGACCGAACGCTGTTAAAAACAGTCTGAATCAAATTTCTACAGCTAAAATTAAGAGTTTCTACGCAAAAACAAACAATTCGGCCAGCGGGCGGAAAGACAGATATTTCGGTTTTCACATAATTAAAATTTTACTTTTGGTCCCATTCGGCAAAAAGGCACTGAAGTTGGTGCATAAACTGACTTAATTCACTATTCTAGTAAGAATTTCAAATGTAAACAAATGGCGTCTCGTTAGGCTTAGTACCACTTAAACAACTTTTAAATTGTTGATAATTCTACTACTATTGCACGCATATCAACTAAAGGCATACAAACCTTAACCGGAACGTAAGAGCAGCATAATTCAATCACTTTTAAAGCAACAAATGCACAACTTACCAACATATAAGAATAAAAAGCTGAGCTCACCGAGTTTGGTAACAGAGTGGCTATATATGTATATGTTTGGTGCGGCCGATTGCAACCAAAAAGGGAGGTGCACAACTACGTGTTATACCAGTCCTTCGTACAAAATTTCAACGTTCTGAGGTTACTTTGTGCGAAATACATATATACGTACGTACTTACGAAAAAATCTCTTCTGAATCCATTTTGAAAAAGGGAGTCTTTATTCTGTTCGAACACACAGACATCACGTAAAAACATTTTTCAAATAGATTGAGAGCGGCCAAAATAGATATTTTCTTTGAAATATGACACCCGCAATTTTTTGCTTCATTTACTTCGTGCAGGAAAATAAAAAATCTAGCTTTCAGAACAGCATTAGTCATTTTTATAATGCAGGTCATACCATTTAGCGCAACACTCTTCTGAAACATAATAATTTCCCTAATTGGTGCAAATCTGTAACTATAATAAGCTTTCTCGAACCAAATCAAAACAGCATTTTTTCCGAAAACTTTCCTCTTAAGCTTACTTGTCTTTCTAAAACTCTAGAAAAAGTCACTCAGACCATTCTTCCACTTTCTTCCTCCCTTCCACGCGAGCAATTTTGATTTAAGGTAAAACATAATATTGCAGAGCAATTGCTTTGCTTCGTCAAAAACTACTAGTAGTGAAAACTGTAATAGAAAATTGCCCACAGCTCTGGTCTTCTTTGATGTTCCAAAAGCGTTTGACCGCGTCTGGCATTGTGGCCTTATTTATAAATGAATCCAATTCACATTCCAGGCAATATGACTCATGTTATTGCTTCTTTGACAGAGATCATTCAACGTCCGAATTGGAAATGCGTACTCGTCGCAGAAGCCGTTTCAAGCAGGTGTACCCCAAGGCGCAATTCTAAACGTATATACTTACATAACATATATACTTGTTACATCCCACAACATCTTACAGTTAGTTCAATTAGAATTCTTCGCGGATGACACAGCTGTTCTGACAGTGTCCGGCCAACACAATAGAAAAACCTACAGTCACCTTCGGCATTATCTTGATTTGCCAGAGGCATGGCTTCTAGAATAGAGAATTTCAATTAATGTTGACAAACCAAATGTAGTTCTATTATGCAAAGGTCATTCACTGAATTTGTCATCTACTTCCACGTTATTCGAAGAAAAAACGCGCTGATAGAAGAAGTCGTATAGCTAGGCACCGCATTTGACAACAAACTCAGTTTTAGATCTCACTTTGCCGAACTCGGAAACAAATTTGATATCTCCTTATCTAATTTAGCACCTCTTCTCGGAAAACATAGCAGTCGTTTTACTTCTTTCTAAAAAGTAAAGAAAGTACTGTGTTCGCGAAAAATTTCAGGTAACATATTTCAAAGGAAATATCCATTTCGACCAATCTGGAATCCATTTGAATGCTGCTTTTCCTGATTTCTATTTGTATGAACAAATTAAAGAACTCTTTTTCCAAAACGGATGGTAAAATTGTTTTAAAATGTGTTCAGAAGAGACTTTTTCGTCACGTCTATACGTACGTTCCTATATATGTACTTCGAATAACTCCAAAACGAATAGTCGTAGAACGTTGAAATTTTGCATAGGGGGCTGTTGTAACATCTAGTTCTGCACCTCTGTTTTTCGTTACAATCGGAAGCAGCAAACATACATAAATATATATGTCATAATTTAATGCATAGAAGAAAATACTGGAACTTTTTATCAACTTGTGGTTGTAGATAGGGCTGAGTGGAAAGGCATGATGACGCATTCAACACAACTGAGTTTGAAGCATCACAGTCTCTATTTTTTCGCATATCTGGTTATCCTTTTGCAGACAATATATTTTTTAATGATATTTGAATACAATAATTCCCATGTACACGTGTTTTAAAGTACGATGTTATCTTAAGCAAGCAAGCAGCAGCGTGGATGAGAAGCGTCTTACTAGGAGCAAAGCTTAAACGTAAAGGGTCGCACCAATATAAAGGAAGAAGGAAGGGAATCAAAAGTTTCAGTTCGAGTTGAAAAAGTTTTGGTTTACAATTATTTTGATTGGACAAGAGGTATCTGCATTACATAACATGGAAAGATCTCGAATTTGGAAGAAGAGATGAATTTACGGGAAAGCGTAAAATCTAGAATCGTTAATTTTGAGGTTGCGAATTATTCTTAAAGCAGTCATCGTATTTTGTTATATCTTAAATATAGATATATATATTCTCTCTCAGTTACCAGGCTCGGTGACTTCAGTTCTTTTGTTCTTATATGTGTGTAAATTGTGCCTTTTTTTCTTTAAAAGTGATTGAATTATGTTGTTCTTATGTTTCGATTAAGATTTTTTTAATCTGCATGCAACAGTTGTAGAATTATCAACAATTTAAAAGTTTAAGTTTTGATAGGCCTAATGAGAGCTACATTTGTTTACATTTGAGACTTTTAGAAGATTAGTGGTGGAAATCTGGATCAGTAGTGGGAATTTGAAACTATATTAAGCTTTCTGAAACCAAAATCAAAATAGCACTTTTACCAAAAACGATGGACCAATAAGCTTAGTTACCTCTCTTTCTAAAACTCTAGAATAGTCACTCAATACACTCTTCCACTTTCTTCCTGTTGTTGTCGGTTGGCGCACCAAGGTGAGTGTCTTTTTTGCCCAGTGAGACCAAAAGTTAGCTTTGAATTTTGTGCACCAAAAATTTTGACTTCCTATTTTGCTAGTTTTTTCGTAAGACTCTAATCTTAATTGCAAAAATTTTTTAACTGTATCTGGTGTTTTAGATTTTTTCTATATTTTACAATTTTTAATGAAGATTGAATTTTTATACAATTTTGTTTTGTCTCGATGTGAAAACTGAATTGATTGAACGAGAAATACATCTCTAATGAAATTTGAGGAAATAAGTTTAAATGAAGTGCTGCAAAAAATGTGTACCATTTGATACGCCTTACAAGGAATTCATGTGATATCCACATGAGATTTTTTTCATAATGAAAAGATTTGGTATAAAACAGTAATCCGTCCAGACCTACTCTACGCTTCCTTCGTATGAAAACTTGTTGCAAAAACAAATTTCTATAAAATACAAATTCTGCGACATAAAATTGTTACTGAAATAACCAGTGCTCTTTGATTTATAAGGAATAACGAATTACAGACAGATTTAAAAATCGAAACTGTACACAAATACATTTCCTAAACAGCTGAAGGATTTTTATTACAATATCAGACATCATAAAAGCACTGCAATTACAATTGCACCATTTTAAGACGGCACCTTGCCTTCTTCATTCAAAGAGAAATTTAAATTTTATTGACGAACATCACAGTGCTAACTTGCCTCTAGCTGTTTCGAATAAATAGATTAGAGAGGATTGTTTCTCACTGTTAAGTTTTCATTTTAGAAAATTTTATTACGCTTTATTTATGTTATTATGTTACTAATTCTTTTTACTTATCATCCATGACAGCAGGTGTTTATTGGATTAACTGAGATGGAAAATTCTTTCCGTAAGCAGAACGACTTTATAGGAAAAGGAAGTTGAGATGTCACAATAATAATTGATCATTGTCAAATATCGTTTAGCAGATTTGCTGGGATTAAAAACGGTTCGGAAACTTTGTAGATGCAATGTATGTATTTTGAAATTTAAAAGAAATTTTAATGTTTAACTGTTTTTAATATGTCTTAAGGTATTAGATTGTAAATGAAATTTTCAAATTGCAAAGTTCCTCCACCCCCCAGTAATATTTTACTTTTTGTCTTGTTTCCCTTTTCCAACCACTAATTTTTTTCCTTCCTTTCTAATGGATTTTCTTTTATGAAGATTGCTTCTTCTTTTGTGCAATATTGTCTTTTTTGAGGAATGCATCTTTTGAGCAATGTTTTCTCTTCTGATGATTTAAAAAAAAAAAAAAAAAAAACTTTGTTTTTTTGACAACTGCATCTTTCAGATGGCAACAAAGCCAATTAAACTGGCTTTTTTTCTTTTCTTCTTCTTCTTCTTTTTTTTTTGGTAAAACAGATCACGTATTTTAGCTGATTTCCACCTGGCGTTTGATAGCTTATCTAGATACACTTTTTTCCTCATTCTTTCAGGTCGCGACTAGGGGAGGGTGATTGAGAGGAATAGAAAACACGTGATATTTTCATTCTTTAATTAATCTTTAACTCTAAGGTCGTACATTCTATCTTTTCCTTTCCTCCTTTCCTGTTGTGTCGTCTGAAACAGTAAATCATACTTCAGAAGCAGAATTATAGAATTTAAAAGCAGAATGTTCAGTAAATTTCTTAAAAAAATTTCTAGGATTTCTAATTTTTATGCTAGAAACGTCCGTTTAAGACTTTGGATTGTTATTTTACATTATGTTACTCTAACATACGTATATCATCCACTCGAAATTATTGTCACTACTGAAAAGGATAAGCCTCTAATTTATTATCTACGAGGCGTCATACATTGTCGGTCCAGAGTGTTGCCATTCTGTAAAACATAAAATCTAAATTTATCTTTCAAACTTAAACAATGTGCACTTTCATAATAAACTAACAGATTTAACATGATGCCTGCCGACACGCATAAGAGTAAATTGCATGAGCGGCTACAGTCCTTTTATCGGTCTAAAGTAGTCCAAAAAATTTCAAAAAGTGTCCATCCAAACAAGTTATTCAAAAAAAGTTGATACCTTATATTTAGTGTGTTCCAAATTTTAATCGCAAACATGCAAAGAAAAAGTAAACATTATTTACCACATTATCATAAAATGCATAGCAATTTTTACAATTGGTTCATGTACCTGCTAAGATCGGGTTTTAGCGAAAGTTCCCCGGCACCACAAAAGTCGTCTGCGCAAACAGTTCGCGTTGCCGTGTTTAATGATATTTTGTCAAACGAGTTTTGGCATTTGAAAGAAAGGGACTTGCTTTAGCATACTGTGTTCTGAAATTTTTAAAAAAGTATTGTTATCATTAAGTACAAGATGTCTGAATGAAAGTATAATGCTACCAGATAAGGAACATCATTTACTTCCAGTTCTGTTGCAAAACGTCAGCTACAGAATGTCACTAAATCATGTGTACAGCTTTAGGTACTAATGTTGTGTCATATCATACTGTAAAGGTTTGGTACCGAAAGTTTAAAAACAAGGACTATGATATTCAAGAAGCAGAGCGCTCTGGTCGGCCTACTAATGTAGACGAGGCCCGCATGCCATAACTTGTGGAAGAAGATCAGTATGCAACCAGTCGACAGCTTGCTAAAGAGTTAGACATTAGTGTCATGCCGTTAGTCGCTGTATGCATCGTATAAACTTGACGTACAAGCTCAAAGCTGACTCAAGTAGTTAAGGACAAACGTGTTCGGGCCCGTAGTAATCTGCTTGAATATCAACAAAGGCTGTTCGCACATTTTTTAGACGATCTATATTGTATTCACAAAACTAAATTACATAAAATTCTTGTGTTTTAAATGTTCTATTTGACATCCCTTATTCTGAACTATCTTTTGACACCGCAATTTCCAGGATAATAATGCTTTTTGAAGTGTCAGAAGAGGTATTCTATCCCATTCCTCCCGAACAGCTTTCCAGAGTTCTGTTAGGGTTTTGGGACAACATCTGGATAATGCAGTTTTTAAAAGTCCGAAAGCACAAAAATCCATAGGTGACACATCGGGAGATTTAGTAGGGATGTCAGTGAAGGGTATGGCCTTGATATCAGTTTTTTGTTCCATTTCTTTTAAGAAATTTACAGCGGATTTTGATGTGTGACTGCTAGCTTTGTCCTGATGGAGTCTCACAGATTAATGGCACTGTGGGTAAAGCGATGGTATTTCATTCAGAAAAATTGGCGATAAAATATGTTCCTGATAGTATTTGGAGTTAATCTTGACATTTTTTTGCACTCTCTTTATTTTTAACTTGCATTATAAGAAAAACCAACAACAATAATGAATCCCTTAGAAAAACTTTCTTTCGATTCTTTGAACCATGTACTTAAATTTTTTCTCTCCTTTTATGATAATAAATGGCTCTTTTTTTGTTACAATCATTTAAATACACCCATGCTTCATCTATTGTGACAATTGTTTTCCATTTTTCTCTGGATAAGTGTTTCTCATATAGAATTCTGCAGCCTGTCCTGCGTCGAGCGATACGCTTTGGAAGAAGACGATGCACATTGCGTTTATTCACTTTCTTAAGATTTAAATCAACGTTTATCATTTTGTTTACAGTGGACACCGAGCATGTTAATAGTTTTGCAACTGTCCTTTGACTAGGAAGATTTTCTTTTAACATTAAACAACGTACCTTTGCAATAGTCGAAGATGTCTGTTTTTCGTTGGATACTTGTTTGGAATTTTTGTCCCACTTGAGGCTCCAATTTGATGTTTGTTTCCTTTCTTGTTGATGATATTACCTATCGACGCTTTAGATATCACAAAACAATGACTCTCCCATCGTTTTTGGATAACGGAGTATGAATATTTCTCTTCGGAAAAGCGTAAATGTAGCCTTCGAACCACTGCCTTGTTAAATTCGCCATTTGGAATAAAAACAAAAATTTCAAGCCACAGACGATAATTTTGACTTTTAAAAACATAGTACAATTGCAATTACTTCTTTTGCAGCAAACGATTTTTTATTAACGCTTGCCAAAATCGTCTAAAAAATGTGCGAACAGCCTCTGAACACAAGGACAAAACTTCTGGACCGGATCTTCACTTGTGATGAAAAGTGGATTTATTTCAACAACGCAGGCCGAAAAAGGGGTTGGTCTGCTCTCGCTCAGTCCGTCGGCAGCCCCTCAAAGCGCAATTTGACTAACAAAACGATCATGCTTTGTATCTGGTGGGATTGCCATTGTATTATCCACAGAGTATCTGGAAAAAGACAAACCCTCAACAGAAAGGTGTACAGCGTGACGCTAGTCTGTATTGGCGTTGCTGCCAAGAAAAAACGACGAATTGAGTTGCTGCGTAAAAAGTAATGTTTCATCAAGATAATGCAAGAACACATGTGTCTGCATTCACTGGCTGGATTCTGTAGGGACTCCAGTAGGATCTTTTGCCACACCCACCGTACAGGCCCGACATCTCTCCTTCGGACTTCTGCATTTTTTCACACCTTAAGGTACATCTTGCTGGTGCTATCTTTCATTCTGCACAGGAGGTCCGAAATGATCAGTGTTTGGACTCGCGGCAGCCAATTTCTAGGCCGAAGCTTTGAAAAACTACCAAAACATTGCCAGAAAATCATAGATTTGGGTGGTGATTACTACCCGAACTACAGTAACTGTTTTCAATTTTTTTCCCTAACTTCATTAAGAACGTTTTTTGGAGGAAAACTTTCATTTCAACTAGATATAAGTGTTTATGTTAGACATTCATGTATAGACTATCATCTTCATGTATGGTGGCTTCTGATCAGTGCATTTACATCCTATTTCTCTCGAAATATATAGATAACTTTTGCATTAGATCATTCCATGCGTCAAAGCTAAGTATACTTTTAATTCAGAAGATAAGTTTCACAAAAAAATGATTGCAGGTTATTATGTATAGGACGCAAGAGGGTATTTTATATCAATTTTATATACTTTTGAATAATGCTTTCTGTTTCCTAGAACAATGCAACACATATTAGTATATTTTGAACACTATTTGTAAGCAAACAAAATTTTAGAACTTTGTACATATTTACGGACACCAAGGGAATACATTTTGAAAATATGCATTTGTAATTTGGGACTCATCCGAGCAGAGGGATCCGGAAGCCAAAGAAATTTATATTTTTGATAATAAAATTGCAGTCAAGAGACGCGCCAGTGGTGCCAGCGGCTACCAAATGCGACTCAGTATGTATTTCTATTAATGAACAATGAAGAATTTGTATTGTTACGAATTTTGTATATACTTAAATAATTTTAATGAAATTATATGCAAAATTGTAGTATCGTTTGTATAATGTAACAGGAAATGCTAGGAAGATACAAAATTCTGCAGGAAAAATAAAATTACGGAGCAAGTCATTGAGGCAATTGGTTGTCTCGCTAATTTGGCGAGATATCGCCAAGATGGCGATGGTTTTGGCAACTGATTTTTATCGTCAAAAGTCATCAAACTTGGAGACATTTGGGTTCAGTCACTGTATAACTGTAACTGGTACTGTAATTGATACCTGTATGTAACTGTAACCTTATCCCGCCCTTATATAAAACTTTAACCGAATATGCCATCCAGTAATTTTGAGAAGTGGAAGGTACCAAAGATTTCTCGGCGGTCGGAGGAGAACTACACTGATGGCCACCCAAATTGCAACACCAAGAAAGACAAGAAATATCACAACAAAATTTATTTAGTAGATAACATGTTGACCAACTATCAAATGATTAAATTTATAGACTTTTGTGAAGTGTGGTTCCTTCCAGAATCAGTAGCCAGAGTAGCCGCCATTGTTGGAGATCTCGCTGCCGCACGCTTCGGCATTGATACAAAGAGTCTTTGGATGTGTTCTTGGGGTACAGCAGACCAAGCAGCTTCCACACGTTGCCAAAGTTGATCTGGTGGGGCAGCATGGGATGTAATCTGGGTCAATCGTTCAGCAACCATGGACCCCATGTTTTCTATCGGCGAAAGATCCGTAGAGCGAGACGGCCAGGGAAGCAATTCAATCTGGCTATATACGAAGAACCCTTCGACAATGAACCCTTCTCCACGTGTGGTCGCGCATTATCCTGTTGAAATATGACTGTGGGCAAGCCCTGAAGGTAAGGAAGAACATCTGGCACCAACACCTCAGAGATGTAGCGCTGGCTGTTAAAAGTACCGGCAATGCGTACTAGAGAAGCGCAAGAGTGATATCCAATACCGCCCCATACCATAATACCCGGTGCAGGACCAGTGTGGCGGTGCATAACGCAGCTGTTCAGCATCCTCTCTCCACGGTGTCTCCAGACTGGAATCCGACCATAGTGGTGTTGTAGACAGAAGCGTGACTCGTCAGTAAAGACAATTTCATTCCATTCTCTTCCGTCCACATCCTTCTTTCATCGCACCTTCTTTCATCCTTCTTTCATCGCAATTCTGCCGTTCACATCCTTCTTTTATTGCGCCTTTGGCGGCGGAGACGTCTGTAGTTCTGCATCAAGGGTAGACGAAGCAATCGACGTCTGGCGGACAGACCACTCTGCTGTAAACGGCGTCGAATGGTACGCGAAGACACTGGACGATTCGTTACAGACTGAATGTGCTGTGGTATGGTTCGTGATGTGACTGAGCGATCCGTCACTGCCATGCGCACAATGTTCCTGTCATCACGTGAAGTGGTGCACTGCGGTGGATGCGATCGAACACGTCGGTCCGTCGTACTCTCTTGCATCCAACGGTCACATATCCGCATTACAGTTGTTTGGTTTAGTCCAACACGATTACCGATTTCCCTGAAAGATAATCCACACTAGGCCACTATCCTTCCTCTGTCGAACTCAGATACTTGGTCAAACGATGATCGCTGTTTACTATGAGGCAGAATTGATCGTTTTTTTTTTTTTTTTTTTTGAAAAAACCACAAGAAAAACATAATTGCTGAACTTGAAATCGTCGAAAACTCCAAGCCTTAAATAGGGCTTTGAAGTGGCGCTGCGCTGAAATTCTAATCATTTGCATATCTCATATAATATCTGGGAGAACGTCAGTTTATCGGTCGTTAGTTCAAAGCTGATTTCGGAATATTGAGACATGCTTGAGAGCTTCGCCTTTTAGATGCGATTTGCCTTGTTTTGTGTTTAATGTTCTTAGTAGTTTTAACTACTGATAGTGGTCTCTCATACGAGAAGAGCTATACGAGAGCTTTCGTGGAATGTTCCAGAACTGTAAAGTGTTTCTTTCGAGAAAATAAATTTTATCAAGCTATCATCGGTTATATGCATTCAGTTCCTTACGAAACCGTACGCGCGCAACAGTGGTAGTATGTATGTACATTCCTGGTATTGCGGAAAATCGGCGCCAGTGCCATATACTTTGAACACTTACAGGACTCTGGCCGGTCATATGCATCTAAGCCTGAAATCTAAATTTGTTTTTAAATTTATTTCGTATTTTCGACGAATTTAATAACATTTTGGTTAATGAACCTGATGATTTAAAAACAATGTTTTGCTACTTTTTAAAGAGTAAGATACTTACTTACTACTTTTTCATATTTAATCCGAAAACTCAGAGATTTAAAAGAAATGGTTGACACTTGCAGAAGCGTAAGACATTTGTGTTTAAAATTTAATCAACAAATTTAGCGACTTAAAAGAAATATATCGTCATTGTTCGAAATGAAATATTTTTATCTTCTTCGCGCTGGTCTGTTGCCATTCTCGGCAAAGCGTACGATATTTGTCTTTCAAATTAGTCTGCCTGTTGTTGATTAACAAACTGAGCGATTTAAAACTCAACTAAAATATCGAATTATTGATTCGAGTATTCGAAGCTACATTCTGCGGCTGTGAAAATAAAATAAAATTTGGAATTTTCAAAAAGCCTAGTCGTCTGCTTAGATATCGAACGCGGAAGGCGACAAACTAATATTTTTTTCTTTATTTTTACCTCTCAATATTTCTGGAAGAGCAGCCTCTCGGCCGCGACCTTCCAAACGATAGGGGGGACCACTTTTCAAGGGCACGGCCACCCCGCAGGCTGATTTATGATTCCAGCCAAACCCCCATCGATTCGAAAAGAAAAATTCGTAAACTCTACTACTTACATTTTCTAAACCACCTTTCAAATGATCCATGTTTTCGCTCCAACACGTGTTGGTATTCCAAACGATCTTTCGGGGTGTCGATTTCGGAATGGAGACTGGTTTAACATGGTGGAGGGGGAGACTGGTTTAACATGGTGGAGGGGGAGACAGTTGATAAACCTCCGTGTGGTAAACAGAGGGGAAGGCATCGCATTAAACCAAATTAAGAGTGGTAGCTATTTACGGACATAGTTAATAAATATTCATAGGCAGAATTTCCATTCACCTTTCTACGCTAGATTTTTTATTTCGAGTGATGTTTACACTATTTCCTAAGCAACTTTAACTCGCAGTTAATCCGCAACCGCTGTAAAGATCTTCCGTTGTCTGTATCTAACATTCGTCACTCCCCGATGGCAACAACCAAATAAATAAATTGTATATTAATATTTAGCCCAGAAGCGTTATTAGTCTTGAAACGGCATTTTGCGTCGAATCACTATAAACGCCTGTATCACTTTTCAAATTGTTGCCACGAAATATTTTCGCACTGTATTACTTTTAAAGAACTTAAGTATAGAAGAATCTGCATGAATGTATGTATGTTTCTCACACTGTGAAAAAACAGCGATACCTAAAGTTTTGAATAATGTTGTCCTCCTCTCGAATATGGGCACTGGTAACCGGACTCTTGAATTTCGAAATTCTTTTATTATCTCTTTCATATTTTTTAAACTTTAACGAATTTCGATTAAGAAACTCAACGATTTCAAAGCGAGCAGTGGCTGTACGGAATAAAATATTTTTATCTCCAACGCGCGAGACTGGCTGTCGGAAATTCTAAAGATATGCTGTTTTTGGATATTTTTAATCCAAAGGGCGCTAGCCCGAATGCTCTCGAAACCTGTACGTACGGGTAAATGAAAAAAATGCCCCTTTGAGCGTAATATAAAATCTGAAATCTTTTTGTTTTTTTGGGGGGAGGTGGAAAAATATCTTTGGAGGCTTTCCAAGTTCTGGAGTTCTAACGCTAGTTATGTTTCTCTACAATAGTACACTACTATACAAAACTTAACCAACAAATTCATTTTTTCAACACCCAAACAAGAAACTGTTGAAAAGGGCTGTTTGTGATCAGTACGATGAAAAGTCAACTCAGTGGAAGGTTACGCATATACAAAACTCAGCAGGCTACGTGAGTGCATGCAAAAAGCGAGAATTTAGCAAACGTAGTGCTATGCAACTTGACGAAAAATAAAAAAGAAAGAAAGGAGCATTTTCAGGCATTCTTCTGCAAGTGAATGTGAGATTGTACGTGCAGTATAGCTACAAGAAAACGTTAGGACGCCTTTGCACATTGTGGAATGATTGGCGAGCTTGAGGAGGAGCGGGTTAGAAGTTAATCGCCCAAGAGTTTGAAAGTGTTGCTTCGTGAGCCAGGAAAGCCTTCCAAACGACAGGTATAGCTGTACGAAAGGTTGGTGGTGGTCGGCCAAGGAAAATTACCAATATTTCGTCCTACAGCTGAAAAGGGATCGAAACGAGACAGCGAGCAACATAGTCCAGTAATTGCGCACGGGAATAGAACGACCGGTTTCTCTGTTTTACTGTGTCCCGATGACTTCATAAAGGTGATCTATTCGCCCGCTGTCCTGAAAGCTGCGTACTATGCTGTAGAGAACAAAAAGACTGCATACCTCATCATCAATGGAATCACATCCTCTTTACCGATGAGAGTCGTTTCAGTCTAACAAAGGATCCTAGGCACCGTTTGGTATATAGAGAGGTAGAAACATACTTTCATCCCATCGACATGATGAAAAGAGACAGCTGGAGTGGTCATGGCGTGCTTGCACCAAAATGCATTATACTAAGTGGACTCTCGGAGCTCCACGTTTTCAACAAAGGTTCACTTACCGGAGATCGTTACGCTGATGAAGTTGGCCTTACTCACGTGCGTTCTTTTCTGAGGTGCCACTGGTCTCGACTTTGTTTTTTTCTAGATGATAATGTATGTCCAAACGACTCTGTAAAGTGAAGATATCCACAGAAAGGATTGGCCAGTGTGCTTCCGGAATTTAAACCCCATTGAACACGTCCGTAATACTTTAAGGAGACAGCTGGCGGCACGTTCTAACCCTCCGAAGAACATCAGACAAGTAAACAGATGCTCCTTGAAGAATAGGAACTCTCACCCCAAGAACTGTTAGATAATCTGATGTCAGTATCGACAGACCGTGCAAAGTAATCACTGCAGTTAGGGTAGGTCATATCCCTTACTAAAGCTCTTTGGTTTGTTGTTCCTCCTCTTGGCCAGACAGTTTCTTGTACCAACACCATTCTGTCAAGAAAGCCTTTTCCTATTTTTTCCGTACTGTATACATCCTATTCATTTTTCAGCCCAAAAGGCGTTAGCCCAGAAGGGCTATTAATTTCGTTTTGGCATTTTGCGTCGATTCACTATCTGCGTTAATTCACTTTTCAAACTGTTGCTACCAAATATTTCAACCCTGTATTATAGTTTAAAGAAAATAAATAATAAAGAATCTGCATAAATGTATGTATGTTTCTCGCATTGGGATAAAACAACGGTATCTAGACCCATCAAATTTTGAATAACGTAATCCTCCACCGAATATGGGCATCTAGAAGCCCTAAACTTGGAATTTGGAATTTGTTTCATTACCTATTTCATATTTTTTCAGACATTAAAAAAGTTTTGTTTAACAAACTCAATGATTTCCAAGCGAGGAATAGCAACACTATACGAAAAAAAAAGAAATTTTAACTCCAGCGCGCGAGACTATGTATCGGAAATTTTAAACACATGTTCATTTTAAAGTTATTATGTGGTATTGCTGTTGAATTGAATTTTATGGTTTAAGTGCGAAGAACATGATATTTAATAAATAAAGGTAACGCACAAAACGTTAAAGAAAATCTTTGGGCGTAATGTAAAATCTGAAAGCTTTTAGATTTTTATTTTTTTGGCTACTATACATTTCTCATCCTTTAAGTACTACACTGTGCCTCTCAATTTCATGTCTCCCAGTTAAATTTTGCGGAATTACGGCGAAAATCAAAAAAGTTGCTTTTGCACATTAGTGCATATAATGTCCAAATGACTTAATGGCTATTGTGCAAGAAAGATCTTTAGCTGTTATTGCACGCAGCCTGGTAAAAATCCATTTCCCGAGCGTTGCCAATCGGGAAAGTTCAAAAACTTATCTTTAGAGTTTAAGTCATTTGTAATTTATTGATAAACTGAGAATTAAAATCAAAAACATATTTTTTAATAATTTACATCTTTATATTATATTTCGATAATACATATAAATGATATGTCACATTTCGTCCATTCGAAGTCCTCCCCCCCCCCATATAACCGTTCCTAAACCTGGGTGGAGCTTAGAACTAGTGGCAATCGTAAATTTTTCTCATTTACTAATTGTCCTGAAATAACAAATTTTTCTAAATCCCTAATTCAAACCTATATACACCTGTGAGTAAATCAAAGGCGATTATACAAAAATATTTTCTTATTGTATTTGAACATTTTATTTCATTTATTTTATTCGCTTAGAAGGATTTTTTTCCTGTTTGCTGTGATAGTAAATTAAAGGATGAATTTTGGAATCGCCGGTTCTTACGAATTACTAATTGCTCTGAAGTAATTACTTTTTCTAAAGTACTAAACCAAACAGCTGTATTAGAGATGTCAATAAATCAAAATCCATTGATCAAAAATATTTGCTAATTGTTTTTTTAACATTTTATTTCATTTAATGTATTTGCTTAGAACCATATTTTTTTTTTCTTTTTGCTAGTGGTACTAAAATTAAGATGTGATTCTTAAAATCGCAGATTTTTC
Organism: Stegodyphus mimosarum; assembly: GCA_000611955.2. Lineage (NCBI taxonomy): Eukaryota > Metazoa > Arthropoda > Arachnida > Araneae > Eresidae > Stegodyphus > Stegodyphus mimosarum. The sequence continues at coordinate 32,623 of KK115783.1, read as the reverse complement.
CGAATTAGTAATTGTTTCGAAATAACTTGATTTTCTAAGTTATAAATTTAAACAAACGCACTAAGTATGTCAAAATGCATTATTTAGAAATATATGCTTAGTGTATTTGAACATTTTAGTTCATTTGTTTATATTCAAAATTTTTCCTGCTCCTATGGTGGTAAGGAAATTAAGGAGGGGTGAGTCTTTAAATCGCAAATATTTCCAAATTACTGATCACTCAAAAAAAAAAAAAAAGAATTTCTAAGTTATTAATTTAGTCAATTATATTACAGCTACTGGTAAACCAATGTTTGTTTTTTTTTCTTTTTTATTTATTTTATTTACTTAGAACCAAAATCGTTTTTCCTCTGTTTGTGCTACTGATCAGGTAGAAGTGTTGTAGTTCTTCGAAAACCACGTTCAATTACTTAAAAAATACTTGCTAATTATATTCCATTTATTTCATTCTTAGAATTAGAATTATTTCACTTAATTTTAAGAGCGTGCATCTTGCAAACGATGACGTCTTAGATTTGTAGATTTTTCTGCTGAGTATATTGAAATTAAAAAGTGCATCTTAGACGTTATAGAATTCTTAGAATTTTTATCTTAGAATAGCAGATGATTTCTGCTGAGAGTATATTCATCAAAGAATGCGTTTTAAAATTGATGGCGTCTTCGAGTTTTTGATTTTTCTGCTCAGAATACAGGAATTAAGAAGTGCGTCTTGGAATCCTAAATTTTTCTGTTGGTAGTGCTGAAATTAAAAGAGTTCATTTCATCGATAGTGTCTTACAATCTCAGATTTTTCTCCTGAGAACAGAAATTAAAGTGTGCGTTTGATCGGTAGCATCTTATAATCTCAGAATTTTCTGCTGGGGTACCGAAATTAAAGAGTGCGTTTTATCCATAGTGTCCTATAATCGCAGATTTTTCTGCTAGAAGTAGGCAAATGAAAGAATTAGTTTTAGAATCGATGGGCTTTTAAAACCGACATATTTTTCTGCTGAGAGTGATATAAAAGTGGTGACAAGTGCGTTTTTCGTTATAAAAGCGAACACGTCTTATAATCACAGATGTTTTTACGCTAAGAGTACTGAAATTAAAAAGTGCGTTTTAAATTCGCAAATGTTTTCCAAATTAGTAATCATTACGAAAATACTTCTTCTCAAATTGAAGCAGATGTTCGTAGATATTTATTCCTGTTAGCAAATTAGAAGTCGATTATTTAAAAATGTTTGCTAAATGCCCTTGAAGTCTTAGTTTGCTTTTGCTTGGGTTCAAAAGCCTTCTGTTTGATTTAGCTGTTACTGAAAAAATGCCCTATAAGATATTTCTCCCGCCTTCTTCCCATGCTTCGTAGTGTAGTAGTCAGCACGATCGACGCGTAACCGAGAGGTCCGTGGTTCAATTCCCGGCGAAGGCTTTGCTCATTTTTCAATACTCCTGCTTCCAAAAATAGCTGCACTGGCGTCCTAACTAAAAACGTGGTGAATGATGATTCTACACCACTGGGGTTTGGCGATTGGGGCCCCTAAACCCCAGTCGCCCTTTAAAAGGGGGAGTATATAAGGTATTTCTCCCGTCTTCTTCGGATGCCTTTGTGGTGTACTGGTCAGCACACTCGACGCGAAACCGGAGGTCCGTGGCTGGATTCCCGGCGAAGGCGTTGCTCATTTTTCATCCCTCCTGCTTCTGCAATAACCTAATGTTTCTACAGTCTCTTAAAACTGTTGGCGGCTTAGACTTTAAGCAGTTTAATAATTTAAAATACATGTAATTTCTATTGCACCTATCTGATAATATTTGCGAAATTTTCAGAATTATTATTTTAAGAAAACGTATTTCCAAAGGTACATATTACTCACTTTAATAAAGGGTAATCATTCAGCCATTTTTTAGCCCATAGGGGCGATTTGTCCAGAAGGGCTAGTAATTTCGTTTGGGCATTTTCCATCTTCCACAATAAAAGGGAGTTTCACTTTTCAAATTGTTGCCACCAAATATTAGAGTCCTGTATTATATTTAAAGAAATTAAATAATGAAGAATCAGCGTAAATATACGTATTTTTCTCGCATTGGGAAAAACAACGGTACCTGGAGACATCAAATTTTTAAATAACGTACTCCTGCACTCGAATATGGGCATCTGGAAGCTCAAATTTGGAATTTGGAATTTGTTTCATTACCTATTTCATATTTTGTAAAACATTTAGGAGATTTTGATTAAGAAACTCAACGATTTCAAAGCGAGTAATGGCAACAGTGTACGAGAAAAAATATCTTCAGCGCGCGAGACTCTGTATCGGAAATTCTAAAGATATGCTCTTTTAAAATTATTTTGCGATGTTACTGTTGAATTGAATTTTATGGTTTAAGTGTGAAGAACATGGCATTTAATAAATGAAAGTAACACACAGAACCTTAAAAGAGCGCCCCTTTGGGCGTTAATATAAAATATGAAAGCCTTCAGATTAAAAAAATATATATTATTTTTTATTTTTTTGATAGACGAAGTTTTCCATGGAATACAGTATGAGAAATTCTAACATTAAACTGTTTCTTATAAATTTCAGTAGCACATCCATCAAATGCGCCAAACAGAACTCTGATATTTGCGATAAAATCTCCTCAGATAAAAAAAAGGTGGTGATCAAAACCTAATATTTGCTATGCTTTCTTCAAGAGATAAGGATTTATTGATAATAGAAAGTGCAGACGTATAAATTCCCAAACTCAAATATTTGAAAAGAAAGGAAGAAGTTAACTGACACTATTATCTTGAGTTGAAGTACGTAATAAAGGCAAGTGGATTTTGTTTGCTTTGTTGGGTTCAAGTCTCGAAATGAATCCATATTTCCTCGAAATACTTCACTCCATGCATATATTACATGAAACTGATATTTATATTACTGGGGTATACCGAGTCTCACAGATGGAGCCTTTTAGAGTTTCTAGAGAAATTTGCGGAATTTTGATGACTGTTTTAAATAGTGTTCAGTTTTTCCTTTAGAATGCTACCAAGGACATGCTAACAAGAAAATGTTAACGAGGACATTTTTAAGTATTTATAGTATTTAATATATATATATGTGAATGTGTGTGGGACAATTACTACTAAGTGCGCAGTCATGAATCCGTTCCTTTTAACGTTTGGCTGTAAACGTGGCTGAGTGGATAAAGCAGACGTTGACAAAACTAATTTCGGCGGATTGGCATATTTATTTGTAGACACATCAAAATTATTTCTTTGGCAGACAAATTACTTTTCGATCATCGTTGACTACAAACAATTTTTCTGCGCATAGATAAAAAGCTACGGTGTCATTTCAAGCAAATAAGCAGCAGCGTGAAAAATTTGTTTGTTGCCAGCAGGAAAGCCCAAGCGAAAGAGAAGAGCAGTTCAAAGCAAAGAACGTCTATGTAAAGAAGGAAAGGTTTCATAGACGTAATGTAAACCAGTTCGCTATTATGCCGCTAGAAAGTAGAGGGAAAATTCGTCATGGGATTTGGCGACGGAACCTGGCGGCGAGAATTTTCCTCTCCACGAGGTGTAATAGGAAATTGAACACTTGTTAAGAAGAAGCGTTCTTTGATAAAATCTTTCTTCTTTGACTTTTCGCAATAATTTAAACTCGGATTTTCGTAATTTTTTTTCTCAAAATAACTAATTCATTAATTAATTTACTTCCGCGAAGAAATATTGTTGCGTGAGTACGGGTTCGTAATGGATTGAATGCACAAGTCATTCAAAAGTTAATAAAATTTATTCTTTTCACACGAAATAAAATAAAACACTGAAATATTTCCTCAGAGATATTCGTACAACATCACAATATCTCAAACGTTAAACAGAATTCAATTCAAAACAGATAAAGTTAATCCAATCTTACAGCGAATTCGCTACAGCATTAAGTAAACAACAGTTCGCTTAAAACAGCTGCAACTGCAACTGAGATGAGGTCTTTAAATTCGGCTTTTATAAGCTTTTTAATTATTTACTAGAGTACTCTGGTAAAACCTGGATTTTTTTCGATATTTGTGGATGGCAACAGTAATTACGAGACATTTATGTATGAAATATTAAATGCACGCGCTCTTTTATTTTTACTTTTCCGACGTAGCTTTCGCTTCAAAAATCGTCTGCGTTGCACGGGAAAATACAACAATTTTAATTACAGTTCTAAATAAATAGCTAAATAAATACGAAATCCGTAACAATATTTTCTTTTCCTTTAAAGTTTAAAGAAGTTTTAAACGATATTCGTTTTATGAACTCTTGATAACGTGACCTTCGAACTTCGATAGCGTCTTCGAGCTTTGGCGACAGATATTTCGCGCATGCACAGCTGTTTCCCTCTGCGTTGGAACGGAGCCACTCCTGCTGGGACGAAGTTTTCCTTCTTAACAATACATATTCTTTGGTTCAAAGGAAGACGGGAGGAAGTGATGTTTTTAGTTCGAGTTAGGGAAAAGTTTTGTTTTACAATTATTTGATTGGGCAGGAGGTATCTGCATTCAAACGTTACTTAACTTCGAATGATCTCCAGTTTGCGAGAAAGGATGAATTTAGGCGGAGAACACCAAATTTACAATGTTAATTTTGAGGTCGCCAAACCATTTAATCGCATGTACGATTTAATTTGCATCATGGAAAGGATAATGGGAAATGAGAAATTATAGTAAAGGTTTAAATCATAATAATTTGTTAATTAACATAAAATACCTTACAACAATCCTCGTAATATATGGTGTTAGAAATATCCTTTAGGGATGCTGCAAATGTTCATAAAAATATCAGTTGCATGTTATAATGAAAGCACTCCTTCTTCCTCCTATTTACAGCATAAATATTAATAACAGTTTCTGAAAAATATGATTTAGAAATACAGATTGCTTTGGAACGGCGCACAACGTTTCCTAAACTGGTAAGTAAAAAGAACTTAGATAGTAATTAAGGTAAATGATAGCTATTTTGCTACGTAGAACGTCAAAAGATATGTTTTGTGGCTTGGCCCTGTTCTCTGAGAAATAAAAATAACAACTTCAATTTCAAACACTTAAAATAATTTTATGAGCTGAAAATAAACTCGAACCCATCTGATTTTTATCTAGCTGAAGCCATATTCTTGAAGCCAGAAAGCATTTCCAGACTAGAGCCAGATTTCATTTGGAACTATCTCGGATCACGAGGAAAAAAAATCCTATCTCAGATCATAATCTTCACTGCAACCGTACCTTGATTACAGCAGAAAAATAATTCACAGAAGCGGTATAGTTAGTTATCTCTTTGGTGTAATAGCATTGAAGCAGAAGAATTCGAGATGCCGAAACACTCTGAGATAAGGTTTCGTTTTGACACACTTTCAACACCGCGAACTCAACTAGAAATAAAAATAAACCTCAGAAAGAAATCTCAGCCTCAGAGAAAAACGGCTTTTCAGTGAAAACTGTAAATTATTCGCCTGCTATCTAGCAAAAGTCAACACTAGAATACCAGTGACGTAATCTTCCACCAGTTGCTGTTCAAGTTTATGACATGGAGAGCTGCGCATGCGTCCTGCGCTTCGCTATCAGTACGCACTGACTCGGTTGACACGGTTGCTAGAATTTCGGTTTTATCGCTTTCGATTTATGAAGACAGGCAAGCTAATATAATAGCTATTTCTTCCTTCTTATCAGTTTTTGATTCTGCATAAATGTACGGAACGAAAGTTTTACAGAGATATATCCATTTTTCTTTCTTCTTTATTTGATTTTGAAATTTGATTCTATATAAATGTATCGAATGAACATTTTTACAGAGACATATTTGTTTTTCTTCCTTCTTTATTTGATTTTGTGACCGAATGAGCCTTCTTATTGAAATATATTTGTTCTTCTTTCTTCTTTATTTGATTCTACATAAATGTACCGAAAGAGCACTTTTTATTGAAGTATATTTGTTTTTCTTCCTTCCTTATTTGATTTTGAAATCTGATTCTATATAAATTTACCGAATGAGACTTTTTACTGAAGTATATTATTTGTTTATCTTCCTTCTTTATTCGATTTTGAAATCTGATTCTACATAAATTTATCGAATGAGATTTTTTATTGAAGTATATTTGTTTTTCTTCCTTCTTTATTTGATTTTCAAATCTAATTCTACATACAGTGTCTCATAAAAGTGATGGGACACTTGTGCTTTACAAAAGGAAACTGTGGTAAAATAAATTAAAAAAACCTGTAAAAATTTTTTGTGGGTGTGTTTCATACTTAAATTTAGTAACAATTATTACATAACATACATTTTCTCAAAATATTAAAATATTAATTTAATAAAAATACAATTGTTTAGAACGGAGCAAAAAATGGCTCGCGTAAGAGATGGGACACTTACTTTTCCACCAAATATTTATCCAAAAATTTTACTTTTTAAAAGATTTTAATATTTTATTGAATTTCCTTTTACTTTTAAAACATGATTTAATCTTCTTGGGATGGATTCGAATAATGTTTTTGCGATTTCTGGAGTGATTTTACCCCATTCTTCTTGAAGCACCGATTTTAATTGATGTTTTGAAGAAATGGTGTGTCTGCGAATTCTTGATTCCAATTCTTGCCAAATATTCTCTATGGGATTTAAGTCCGGAGATTGTGGTGGTGTTTTTATTATTTCAAGACAGCCAGAGTCTAACGTCCAAAGCAGTGTGCTTGGGGTCATTGTCCTGGTAGAATTTAAAATCGTTATGAAGGTTCAATTTTCGTGCTGAAGATTTCAAATTCTGATTTAATATGCCAATATACTTGTACTGATCCATTATACTGTCAATAAAAACAAGATTACCAACTCCAGCGGACGACATACACCTCCATACCATAACTCCTCCTCCACCATGTTTTACTGCTGGCACCAAGTTCTGTTTGCGAAATTTTTCCCTGGGTTTTCTCCACACCATGATTCTAACGTCAGAACCAAATATATTAAATTTACTCTCATCAGCAAATATGACTTCATTCCAGTAATCAAAATTCTTATTTATGTTGGATTTTGCGAAAGCCAGTCTGATTTTTCTATTCTTTTCACTTACGAAGAATTTTTTCCTGGATGCTCTACCGTGATATCCAGTAGATCGAATTACTCTTCTAATAGTCTCAGGATTAACAAGTACTCCATATAATGCTTGTAAATCAGCAGCAACTTTAGGAGCACTCATTTTTGGATTTTTTTAATATTTCGAACGATAATTCGCTTTATTCCAGTGGATAGCTTTGATGGTCGGCCAGGTCTTCTTTTATCCCGAATCATATGATTCTTTTTATATCGTTTAATGATATTGAAAACTGTTGAATGACTCAAGTTAACTGTTTCAGCAGTTTCTCTAATAGATTTTGCACGTTCAATATGCAAATTAATAACTAATTTTCGAATTTCAGGCAAAGTTTCTTTTCGTTTAGCATTCATTGCTGCACAGAGCTAAAAAACACAAAAATTCCAAAACAAACTGGAAAGAAATAATGCAGACGATTTTATAAATTATTGCCAATTGCTTTTGAGTAAAAATAAAAACCCTAAAAAATATTTTTAGACGATTTTTGTTGCATAGTCTAATGGTGTCCCATCACTTATGTGAGCCATTTTTTGCGCCGTTCTAAGCAATTGTATTTTTATTAAATTAATATTTTAATATTTTGAGAAAATGTATGTTATATAATAATTGTTACTAAATTTAAGTATGAAACACACCCAGAAAAAATTTTTGCATGTTTTTTTCAACACTGTAAATGTACCGACAAGCCTTTTTGTTGAAGTATATTTGTGCTTCTTTATTTTGTTTTGAAATTTGATTCTACATAAATGTGCGGAAATGATTGTGATATATTTGTTTTTTTTCCTTTTTTTAATTCGATTTTGGACTTTTTAGTGATGTATTTGGACTTCTTCCTTGTTTATTTAATTCTGAAATTTAATTCTACGTAAATGTACCGAATGCGTATTTTGTAGAGCTATTTTTTCCCTAATTCTAGAAATAACTACAACCTCTAAATAATTTTTTAACTTGCTCACCGGCTAATGAATTTACAGTTTAGACATTTTTTGCCCCAACGTTAGAAATGTTCTTAGCGTAGTCTTTCCAATTTTGTTTCATCTGCTCGTTATTTTACGTTCGCTACCGTGCATTTACCATTCGCAAAAATAGAGCCGCCGTTTGGCTGCTAAATCGAATTTTCAGTTGAGTGAAATGATCAGCTGAATCAAGATAGAATAGGAAATTAATCAATCCACGCTTTTAAGACAAATTATTTTTTTTACAGAAGTCAATATTAGATTTAAATCATTTGAATCCCCGAATTCCGTGAATATTAAGAAAGAACGCAAGAATCTCACATAGGCGAAATTATGAGGAGCGAAACTGGCAGTCGGAAATGGCTTTACGTTTCATGTGTTCCTACATCCCTTTTCCAACTGAGAGTAAAGCAATGAAAAAGAAAATACTACTAATAATTATAATAAACATACCCTGTGCCTTAAAATGAGGGGTCTCTCAAAAACAGGTAAAATCCCTCCCATTCTTCATAAAAACGCTTCTATTTAAATGATGAAATAGTGCGAAAAATCGAGTTTTCAAATTTCTAATATCATTCCAAGTTCAATTTTAAAAACTGTTAAATATTTTAATTCTAAACTTTGACAAAAAGACTAGTTTTATTGATGTCCAAAGTAATGCGACAGCTGCAATCTATATGGTATCTGAATCACCAATGTATACATCGTGGCGGCCTTCAGTAAGCATCCAATGGATTTATTTTCAATGAGTTAGCAAATCTCTAGTTACATGCTCTCAGTTAACCTGTAACATCAAAATAACGACACTTTTGAAAATCTACATTTAAATCAAGCTGATGAGATACAAAATAATACAACATACGTAATGGCCTAATAATGTGAAGATTTAAATTTGGAAAGAATTTGTGTTGTGTTTTCACTGCTCAACATAACAAGCCTTATATAACCAATGGGACAAGAAATTATCCATAATATACAAGGTCTGTCCCGAAAGTAATGCGCCCATTTTATTGAACCGATTCGTACAATTACTCAATATTCTTCGAAATACATCCTTCCTCCTTTAATACACTTACTTCAAAGTGATTTTCATGCTTTATATGCGTCCTGGAAGTCCGTCACAAGGATGTTCTTTAGTAACCTCGTCGTAGTCCCCTTGATGTTCTTCAGGGTCCCCAAATGTTGTTGTTTGAGGGATTTTTTAATCTTCGTCAACAAAAGAAGTCGGGTGGAGGTAAATCAGGACTGGAGCAACGCAAAAGTCTTCGAAGACGTTAAGGAAAAATTTGTGAATCGCTGCTCGAGAGTTTTTTCCATCTTGATTGCGACCGAGCACTCACACAAGAGTTCACTGAAACAGGCACTGTGACTCTCCAGGAGCTTGGAGCTGTTTTGGGCTGTGTTCCTAAGACTCCACCAACCCTTCCGTAAAACGCTGTGCGACGGATAGTAGCGGCAGAAGAAAATTGAGCACATTACGTTAGGGGCAGACCTTGTAAACCGATGAACTACCGATCCACTTTAATGCAACTTTGTCTGAACTACTGCCCATGATTTTCAGAAACAGTTGCTTTTGCAAGACGCCACATTTACTTTGTCTTTTGCTCGAAAAATTGCAAAGAATATTATTCTACGTCTCCAAATTGAGGCTAATGGGCCGGATACGACTGCGAAAACTATCAACTGGCCCGCCAAAGGTTCTTAAGATAATTTTATAAAATTTAAGCAAAGTAACACGCATTAACTACTCGTATATTATATAACAGCAATATATAAATACGTTGCCAATCATGCATGTTCATTATAAAAAATACTGCAAATGTTATATTACCGTATCTAAATTTACAATGAACGAAATACAATAACACTGTATTAAACTATCCGATGTGAACGCCACATGACTTCCTTGTACGGTTTTTAAATTATAAACCTTTTTTACTGGACATCATTTAAACTTATTTTCTTGAATTTCGTTCGATATATTTCTCATTCAGTCAATTCAGTTCTCACTTCGAGAGGAGTCATAAATACATAAAAACGCAAAAAATCTTCATTAAAAAATGCAAAATACAGAAAAAAAATAAAATACCGATTACAGTTAAAGCATCTTTACAATTAAAATTAGAGTTTGTACGTCAAAAACAAAGAATTCGGAAAACGGGCAAGAAGACCAAATTTTTGGAGCACAAAAAGCGAAAGTTAACTTTTGGTCTCACTGGGCAAAAAGACTCTGCATTTGGTCACCAAAATACTTCATTCACTATTCTAAGAGTTTCAAATGTAAACAAGTGGCGGCCTCGTTAGGCCTAATGCCCCTTTTAAATTGTTGATAATTCTTTAACTATTGCATTTCCCAAAGTACAGGGATAAAAAAACTGAATTTACCGAGCCGCCTA
>KK115783.1:0-14728 GCA_000611955.2 Stegodyphus mimosarum | reverse complement strand
TTCGCCGCTCGCTTTAGGAGACACATCTTTCTTCGGCCATTGCTTCGCCTTATTCCCGTAACTTTGATTTTGCTTTTGCTGGGGTCTTGGCGAACTCCACTGACTTCTTCGCTCAAATTGGCGTCGTCGTTCGTTGTCGGCTGTTCTTCGGCTTTCAAATTGTACCGCGAGCTCAAATAATCTGTCTAATGTTGTTGGATTTCTTAGTTCGATGAAATCTTGAACTTGGGGAGTAGCCTAGGAAGTATAACTTGAATAATTTTTTCAGGATCCGGGCGACTTCCATACAAAAGCTTGAAAACTTGAATTTTCCTCAAAATAAAATTAGACAAATCTTCTATTCTTTCTTGGTATCGGCTAAACAGTTCAGCTTCCAATCTGGCTCGATCTCGTACCACGGGAAATGCTTTCACTAGAGAATTCTTGAAATTTTCATACGTGTATGTGGGGCTTCCTGGTTCCCCCAAGAGATTCTTTCCGATGCACTTGAACCAACTTAGCGCTTGGCCCTTCAAAGCGCTGGTAGCAAGAGCGACTTTCTGAAATTCGTGGACTGGATATAGCATGAAGTGGGAGTCTAGCTTTTCCAGGAAATTGATTACGGCTGTCTTGCCGTCAAAACTTGCCGCTGGCTTCATGGCTGCTCGCATGGTTTGTACGATGTAGCCGAATCCTTCTATGCCAGGAGGTGCTATCTCAGGATTCTGGACAGGTACAGCAGGTGTCTCAGGTTCGTCTTCTTGTTGTTGAGGCCATCCTCTTCTTTCTGTGCGGGCGCCATTATCAGGACTTAGCATTCTGTGTGTATTCTTTGAGAACATGGTAAATTCTGTAAAGGGTTCTTATCCTTACGTTCTAAGTCCTGAACTGGAACAGGGAGCGGAAGGTACGCTATGTTCTGATGTAACTGCTGGGCTGGAGAATAACTGCACGTGAAGGGATTTGAAATCCTCTTTTATTAATTCACTATTAATAACAAACCTCCCAATTCGGGAGAGATACAGAACGTAACAGACCACACTTTGGTCAAACTTAACAATCAAATAAATTTAAATGAATTAAAATAGAACTTAAATTAAACTTTGCTTCGCAGAGCAATTCGCGGAAGTTGGCCTCTACCGAAAAGGGTGCGTAGCAAGGTATACTAAATACTACCGCACTTTAATTTATTTTACAAAGCAATCACGTAGTAAGCACTATGGCTTATAAATTTAAACTGCTAGCTGGTCAGGCAAACGTTGAGCAGCGTGACCGTGATCTGAGGCAAAGCTCTCACACACCGAGAGGTTTCTACCTCTGCTTAAATAGTGCATGGCTGAACTTCAAAAATTAGCATAAGCTAAAAACGCGCGCTTCTTCTGACAGGAAGTTGAAGCAGAGAGGAGATAGAAAAGATTTAAATTAAAATAAACTTGGTTAGTTTAACTAAAACCTTACACATTGGTAAAAAAATTAATGTCAATTATCTAAAATTACTAGTAAGTAAAAATTAATCAATTTAAAACTTATATTTAAAAATATAAAAACGGAAAGGAAATTCTATCTGTCAGTCCCAATTATTTAAATCTTAAATTGTGTTAATGTCAATAAAATGTATTTACTGATTGAACATGAAATTGTGTTAATGTCAATAAAAAGTATACTTAAAGTAAAAGGTATTTACTCCTTCCTTTCTACATACCTTCGTGGTGCAATGGTAGCGCACTCGGTTCATATTCGAGAGGCCCACGGCTTCAGTCCCGGCGACGCCATTGCACATGTTTTTTACTTGTCTTGCTTCAAAAATAATCTAATGACTCTACAGTGGCATCCAAACTAAAAACGGTGGTGGATTACGATTCTTCACCATCAGGATTTGGCGATTGGATCCTCTAATTCACAATCGCCCTTTAGAAGAAAAAGTATACAAGTTATTTTTTTCCTCCTTTCTGCATATCTTCGGGGGTGTAACGGTAGCACACTAAGCGTATTTAAGAGGTCCAGGTTCGAGCCCCGGCGAGGGCATTGCTCATTTTTCATGCAATTCTGCTTCAAAATATCCTAATGACTCAACAATTGTAACATTAATATTACTATTTGGAATGTAGGTTTCTTTTAAAGATTTAGTATTGTAATAGCTGTCTGTAACTTATCTGCGACTACTTTTCATTTTTTATGTTCTTAACTGTAACCGCATCCTTCGGAAATTAAATTATTCGCATAATTTTTCTCTTTCGAATTCCCGACGATAAAATTAGTAAAAAAAAGGGGGGAATATGGTGAGTATCGAGATATCTCAAATCAAAATTTCTATGCCCACGGTGAAGCTTCCACGATCAGCAGACGGTTATGGCTTTGTCTAAAGATTGTAATCAAAGCACGAAATTTCATCTCCAGGCATAATTTTTTTGAAAAAGTCTGCATTAATATCTGACATTTGGATCAAATTGCTTTCGAATCCAGTGGATGTTCACAGAATGAAAGCAAACGATTCATTGCTTAGAAAATTCTATCCGTAAACATACGCTATTTTAAAATTAATTATTAAAATGTCATACCATACATACCAATAAACGCTGGCAATTATCGCTTCACAATTTTGCTGAAATTTATTAAAAAGAAATTAATTCTAATACAGGGGTTCTCATGCACGTGGGTATTTATTTTAAGTATTGAGTTTTAGTTTATGAACATTAAAAGCTACTTTTACTCAAGTTTCAGTATTTATCAACATTTTGTGTACTTCCTTGTAAGAAGTAAAGAAAGTATTGTAGTTACGAAAATTTTCGGGTATCATATTTCAATGAAAATATCCATTTTGACCACCCATTTAGACGATTTCTTTCCGTGACATCAGTACGTACGGACTGAACAAAGGACTATTTTTTCCAAAACAAACTTTAAAATGGATTTAGAATGAATTCGGAAGGGATTTTGCTCGACGTATATACAAATGTACGTACGTGTTTGTATATGTATCTCGATAACTCAAAAACGATTAGTCGTAGAACGTTGAAACTTTGTATATGGGACTGCTATACGACCTAGTACTGTACCACTCATTTTTGTTGTAATCGGCGGCACCAAACGTATATATATATATATATTTAAAGTTCAAAGTAAATTGGATTCAAAGCAATGCAATTCCTCAACAATATTAAAAATTGCGTCCTTTTATGTGAGGTTTAAAGCAATATCTAAACAATTCAAAATTAAAAAAGGACCATAGTAGTACAAATTCGAAAACTAAAAATGCAAGGAAAAATATACAAGATAAAAAAAAATCTGAAAGATTTCAGATTTTAAATTACGTCCAAAGGGACGTTTTTTAAACATTTGTGTATTATCTTTGTTTATTAAATATCATGTTCTTCGCACTTAAACCATAAAATTCAGTTCAAGAGCAATAGGGCAAAATAATTTTAATTGAACATACCTTTAGAATTTCCGATACAGGTCTCGCGCGTGGAGATAAATTTGCCATTGCTCGCTTTGAAATCATTTAGTTTGTTAATCAGAAATTCGTTGAAATGTTACAAAACATAAAATCGATAATAAAGCAAATTTCAAATTCAAAATTAGGGCTTCCAGATGCCCATATTCGCAGTAGGATTACGTCATTCAAAATTCGATGGCTCTAGGTTTTATCACAATGCGAGAAACATGCATACATTTATGCAGATTTTTCATTTTTTAAAATTTAATGCAGAGCGATAGCATTTAGTGGCAACAATTTGAAAAGTGATACGCCGTTTTTGTGTTTCCGACGCAAAATCGCAAAACGAAAGTAATAGTCCTTCGGGACTAAATCCCTTTGGACTAATAAAAATATAAAAATTAATCTCCTTTTATTGAAACTCCAGTTCAGAACTCATCAGAGGAAAACGAATTAAAACTTCATAAAAGTTTATTAATATGCTTCGAAAATGTGTTTCGTTCTCCTGGTTTATTTGAGATAAAAAAAATAGAAAATACATTAAAAATTCATATAAAACCGAAAAAAGTGAATCTGAAATGTTCCAGGATTTTCCTACACGCCTTCGAAAACTTGGAAAAAAAGAATAAAACAAAACATTGTTTCAAATTTACTTCACACACAAGAAAAAGCTTTACATTATGTAAAATGACCATTCACAAAAAAACAAATTTGTCTAAAAACATTATTTGCAAATTCGAAATTCAAAATCAAATATAAATATACACTGTTAAAAATTTGGTTCAAGGTTTCACCAAATTATGGTACTGAAAAAGTTTCAACCAAAAGGTGGTAAAACACTGAACCATTATTTGGTACTTTGGCTGAACCATTATTTGGTAATAAGTTGAACCAAGAATTGGCAATATATTGAAGCAAGAACGGGGAATGTTGAACCATAAATAAGAAATGCGTTAAATGGTCTATATTACAATATGGATTGAGAGTACCTTAAACCACTAATTATGATTATGTTTACCATTAAATTACAGGAAGTTATGTGAGAACTCAGGCGTAAAATTTTATATTATCCATTTCTTGGTATTTTTTAAATTCAATTGCTCCTGGTAATTTCTTTTATTCATTACAGCTGTGGCTAAGATATTTAGAAATTGCTTATGTAAATCAGCATACCTATATCAATAATTATTGACAATTTGACTAGCGTAGCAATCTGATTTATTTGCAAACGATTCAGTTTTGAGAGAATGAAGGTATAAAATATGTATCATTCAAATACCTACTTGCAATGTATTAGCATGTATATAAAAATATATTTTTTACAAAATTAAACGCCTTACACACCAATAGAAATAAGTTAAAATATAACTGCTCATTGCAAGAGCTGAATTTTAAAAATTCATGTTTAATATACCTACACTTGTAAATTAAATTGCATTAACTATTATTATTATTATCTTTGCTGTTTAACTCCACTAAATATATCCTACATACACTAGAAAAGCAAATTTAACATACTCATGAAACGTTCTTAAATCATTTTCATACAAGTTTCTAGTTTTCTTTTTTTTTTTTCAATCCACATGGGAGAAATCTGTAAACTAACAGCTTTTCTTGTTAAATATTATCGCATTACTTAACAGAATTATAATGGTTTATTGCAGTTTGTCTTGACAACAGTCTTTAAACGGTACAACTAAATCACAGCTTTTATCTCATACTGATTTGCTATTCTAGACACAAATAGCTTTGAGATTCCAGCTCTCTAGCATTTAAGCTCACAACAAAAATTTCTCTGTCATAACAAAACTGATATTATACATTGTGTCTAATGTGTGATTAACAGATATTCAACTAACTACTATTATACTATATAAAGAAAAATTATTTCATGCATAATTCTTATTTTCATTCACATACCATGACATTTAACTTTAAAATTTGGAGACTGTAGAAGTGCTTGCCAGAATCTGTAAAGTTTCCCATGTCCCCTCCCCACACAAAAACAAATTTTACTTTATGGTAATTTTTTAATTACGAGATTTTAAAATGTATTATGAAGCATGATAAATTATAATACTTATGTACCTATACAATAAAGAAAATTTTCCAAAGATATTCAAATTGTTCAATAAATTCGAAAGCAAATTCCATTTCTCTGCAGATTAAACATATCTCTTGGTAACACGTTATGTACAAACGTAAACATTTCATGTAAAATAAGTTAGAGGAAAAAGCTTAAAATTAAGATCGCAAAGCCTTAATGAAGAATATATTTAAATCAACAGACAAATTTTGTACAACTGCTATATAAGAAAGTTAATTAAGAAATATTTTATGCTGAATGTTGCACAGACATACATGTAAGCATAATTTAACAAATTATATCACTTATATTCTATTTACGAAATTTAATTTAGCATGAAGCTACTCATAAAAACCTGTCGAATTATTATGTATATTTCATACACATTTTAGTCATTATTTTTCAGAATTTAATAACAAGTACTTCTGAATAATTAACATACATTATTATGCTTATATAGAAACAGGACACACATCAATAACATTCTTCTAACTTGAAAACTTTAATTGTATGAAAGAAACAAGATAAATGTACTTGTAAAGCATGCACGGGGGGATTTTTACCATTATTTACAATATTAACAAAAAGCATTTTCCAGTTCCATATTCTGGAGTATTTAAACCAATAAATCTCAGAAAGCACAAGTGTATGTAGTAGTCATTTTAATACATTTGTGAAAAGTTTTCTACATATCTATAGGATATTTAACAACTTCTCAAAACCCAAATTTAGAATTTTTTATTTAACAATTTAATTGTGGTAGTCTCATATACTTAAACAGTTCTTGCAGTTCATTATCATTAGAAAAGAGACACAAAGAATGCATGGTACTCAACATTTGTTGAATGGTTTCTCACTCTGTTAGCTGTATGGAAAATGGAACGGGTGGTAACTTGTGGGCACAGTATATCAATGCCAGTACCAGTGTTTGTGAGCACAGTGGTCTGACAAGCACATTGTATCAAGCTCAGTGACGGTGTACCTCATAATGTACTATTTGGTGCCCTTGGTGACTGCACTCTTTCTTTGCCAAGATGAATTTCGTAAGCTTGTTCGGATGTTATTGTTAGGCAATTGAGATAAGTCACAACATATTCTGATCTGGCATGGATGTCGAGGTAGTCTTGAGGTGTACAGGGTCACGCAGTCACAACCAGTGATTGAAACTCTTGGGAATATTCGCGACAACATCTTTTAGATACTGTTTGTAGTTCTATCTCAACATCATTGGGAACCTAAAAAAAGAAGCATTAGTACACAGCTACATAACATCATGTATTACCTAAACTATTAATTTTATATTTATTTTTTCTTTCATAATTATCACCCTCGTATCATGACTGATGTTTCTGTGTTTTAGTGTATAAGAAGTACACTGCTGGCCCCCCAAATTGCAACACCAAGAAAGACAAGAGATATCACAGCAAAATTTATTTAGTAGATAACATGTTGAACAAGTATCAAATGATTAAATTTACAGACTTCTGTGAAGTGTGGTTCCTTCTAGAATCAGTAGCCATAGTAGCCGCCATTGTTGGAGATCACCGCTGACACGCGCCTTGGCATTGATTCAAAGAGACTTTGGATGTGTTCTTGGGGCAGACCAAGCAGCTTCCACACGTTGCCAAAGTTGATCTGGTGTGGCAGCTTGGGATGCAATCTGGGTTAATCGTTCAGGAACCGTGGACCACATGTTTTCTATCGGCGAAAGATCCGGAGAGCGAGCCGGCCAGGGAAGCAATTCAGTCCGGCGATTGACGAAGAACCCTTGGATAATGCGTGCCACGTGTGGTCGGGCATTATCCTATTGAAATATGGCTGTGGGCAAGCCCTGAAGGTAAGGAAGGACAATTGGCTCCAACACCTCGGAGATGTAGCGCTGGCTTTTTAAAGTACCGGCAATGCGTACTAGAGGAGTGCGAGAGTGATATCCAATACCGCCCTATACCATAATACTCGGTGCAGGACCAGTGTAGGGTGCATAACGCAGCTGTTCAGCATCCTCTCTCCACGGTGTCTCCAGACTCGAATGCGACCATCGTGGTGTTGCAGACAGAAGCGTGATTCGGGTAGACGAAGCAATGGACTTCTTGCGGACAGACCACTCTGCTGTAGACGGCGTCGAATGGTACGCGCAGACACTGGATGATGCGTTACAGACTGAATGTGCTGTGCTATGGTTCATGATGTGACTGAGCGATCCGTCACTGCCATGCACACAATGTTCCTGTCATCACGTGAAGTGGTGCACTGAGGTGGATGCGATCGAACACGTCGGTCCGTCGTACCCTCCTGCATCCAACATATCCGCATTACAGTTGTTTTGTTTCGTCGAACACGACTACCGATTTCCCTGAACGATAATCCACACTGTCGGTAGGCCACTATCCTTTCTCTGTCGAACTCGGATACTTGATCAAACGATGATCGCTGTTTACTACGAGGCATAATTGATCTTTTTTTTTTAAAAACCACAAGGAAAACACAATTGCCGAACTTTAAATCGTCGAAAACTCCAAGCCTTAAATAGCGCTTTGAAGTGGTGCCACAGGCGCGCGTGATGTGCGTCTGCGCTGAAATTCTAATCATTTGCATATCTCACCTCCGCTAATGCATGTTGTAAGTTTCATGCTATTTGCGTGCTTCCTTCAGGGTGTTGAATTTACGGTGGCCAGCAGTGTATATAATATCATTGCAATATATCATAAAAATAACATAAAGCATATATAATATATTAAATTTAATTAATAAAAACTTAAATATTCATTTTGATTGGTTATGTGGATGCAGGAAGCCACTCGATTGCTTTCTGACTAGGTTATGTACATTAGTTTGCAATCATGTTATATATGGAGGAAACCAACATGCAGGCAGTGCATTTGCATGGGTTCAAACCTGGGTCGAAATGCCACTGTTAAACAGTCTCAACCATATCATTACTGGTATTAATACGTTAGTTTTACTTTCTAATGAAAAACTAACTATAGAAGAAATAAAAACACAATAAAGAAAGGGAGATGCATTAAAAAACAATGCAACGCATCATTCCGCCCAAAAATATTTATGATGGAATGCGTTTATGTGCTTGTTTTGAAAATGTGTTACTGCTGGTAGAGCATAGAGTCCACCGGTATTTAAAAAAAACAAATATGTAATTTACGCACCTTATTATATTAATATGCTTACACGTCTAAGGGTATATTTATTAAAAAATACACAATTATCAGAATTATAAAACATAAAAAAGTACAAAACATTAAAATTAGCTGGATTACATATAATACCATCACCAAAGTGTTTATTTTACTATTATAAACCTTCAATACTACCAAAATATATGTGGCAATTTAGGTGTGCCATACCAACCCCAAATGGCTTTCCAGACATTTCACCAGTACGGCGGCAGATTATGATCCCTGCTATGGAAATGGTTGTGTTTTAGTGCCGCAGTAAACCGCATATTGCAGTTTTTATCAGCGAAATCTCAAGACTTAACTTTCTGCACACATATAGCACAATAAGACCTTGCATAATGGCATCATGTGCCTTTTTTTCATGTGTGTCATTTTAGGATTTTGATGGCATGGTTGTTCAAAATGTTAAGTTTCTGGAATTTTCTGATGCTTTGTTCAGTGAAATCAGATCGCTGTGTACTTGAAAAGAAGACTGAAAAAACCAAGAAGACTGCATGTTTTTTATGGAAAAAGACATTTTTGAAGAATATGTCTTTTTCCATATGAGTCTTCTCGGTTTAGAATTTTTAAGTTATATGGAAAAAGAAATAATAAATAGGCAGCATTTTTGAATTAGACATAAGGATATTTAAACGAACATCTGTCTCCAAAGTCAGCAATCAATTTGTTACTTTTTAATGAGGGATGAATAATCAGAAAATGCAAAAAGTTTTAAAAAATTGTATGTCATATGACATTACATTTAAAAATAACAATAATACAACTTCGTAAAAGGGAAAAATAGAGAAGCTAGATTTTTGAAAATTTTGTTTATGTATAGCAGGGGTTCTCAAGTTTTTCCTCACATAAACTCCTTTTAAAAGAACTTTAGAAAAAGGCTTTCTTCATCGAACTTCTTACATTTTTCTCTATTTCTCTATAATCAAAATACAAATAATTGCAAGTAAATAACACAAACTAAAATTTTGAACCAAAATTTAAAAAAATGGTTTATTGGATTTATGCTTTTTAATTTGTATTTTTAATTTTACAAATATAAACAAGTTTTCAGAAGCAAAATCACAGATTTTAACTGCACAAAACTTCAATTTTAATTGGCGAGAAGTGTGAATAATTAATGCGATGTGTGCATTCATGTAATTTTTTTAACATCTGGCATAAAAACTGCTTAATTCTTAAATCACTTCCATCAGAAATATTCAACCTGTTTCTTCTTTCCCATAGTAAATTACTGATTTGACTCCTGTCTACTTATACTAGGTTAGAAGAGGAAAAAGGCAATGTTGGCTTGGTAACAACTTTTATTTTGGAATATTACTCTTGTATGACTTTTATTATCTAAGATGTAACACACATGTGCATCTGTGGAATCAATGGAATATTGATTATGTTGATTAATTGCCACTGCAAATTCGGCTGTCAATGCCCAGATCTTCACTGACTCCCTATAAAATTTCCATGGCTGCCAGGGGGCGACTACTCACCCCATTGGGAATCCTTGATATAATGACATGATTGGTAAAAGTACTGTTAGCTAAGAAAGTGGAATAGGATATTTTCAGAAGTGTAACTTGTTGTAGTAACATATTTTAAAAACTTAACAGCTTAAAAATTGAATATTTCAGCAGTTTGAAATAATAAAAAGAAAACTGGAGCAGTTACATACACAGTTACTAATACAAATCAGAAACTTATATTTCTGAGAATTTAAACTTACTTTACCGTAATTACTGTTGTAGAGACATTAAGTTATTTTGAAGCAGGAGACAGGAAAAATGAGCAACGCCTTCGCCGGGAATCGAACCACAGACCTCTCGGTTACGCGTCGAGCATGCAGACCACTACACCACGAAGGCATACGAAAAAGACGGGAGAAATACCTTGTCATCTTGAAAGTATTAATATTTACATCAAAATAACTATAAACATATATATTAAATTTATGAAACGTTTTTTGTTGTATTGATATATAAGCACCTTGAAAGTTACCTAAAATAATTACGAAAAAGGTAAAGTACAAATAGCCCTCTGCATATTATTTGAATTAAAAAAATGGATGTCTCAGAAACAAAATGTTATTTTGGATGACGTCACACGTAAAATTACGAGAAAAGTTAAAATTATTTTTAAAAATATTAAGGTTTAGATTATATAAAGTAAAAATCAACTTGTAAAGATATTAAAAAAAATTCCAGAGCATTAGTTTTGCACTATTATCTTCATACGTTTCCTATATAACAGGCTCTTTTCTCTCAGGCACTAATGTAATGCTTTTTAAATGTCATTAACCGTATTTGGTAATATTTGTTGCCCTTGACAACAATAAATTATAGTGTGCAGTTAAAAAAATCGTGCTTAAATTAAATCTTGGTGTTATGCGTTCCAATTATGAAAGAAGTTAATGCATTTATGAATTTTTTATACCAAATAAAAAAAATAAACAATGTTCATTAATCTATCATTTAATATTCTTTCATATTTAACACTAACAAAATGGCATGTGAAGAAATAACACTTAGCTCATATTTTAACTGGTTAGAAACAATCAATATTTTTAAACAATCGAACTTCGTTTTGCAGAAGATTTAAACAGATATAACGACAATTCCAATAGCCCATCTTAACTACTTCAGAAAAAAAAAAGTGTCTTAATTGCTATTACTTTAAATGCATGATATTAATTAAATTCTTAAATTTACATGCAAAGTTATTCCTTAAAATCAGAAACCAAATTAAAAATCTATTTACGTTCCACCTCAAACTACAAAGAAACATGATTTTGCAGGGTTATAAGAGGGGTTAAGAGATAATTATTTTTGTTATTTCGGCCATTAAAAATACTATAGTTCGACCGTCTCAAACGCAACCCTCGCTGGCATTCTGCCAAAACACATAAACTCGTCCAAAAAGGGCGTTATTACTTGCTTCGACGTGAAAGGTCACGTGAAAGTCTTCCCTGCTTCGGAAAGAGAGATGCTGGAGGGAAGGAAAATCTCCATCCTTCCACCCTATTTTGAGAATAATTCGGTCCGAATGGCGCATGCGTGTTTGCGCTCATGGTCGCGGAGGAGGCACTCGAACTACACCAGTTTGGCAAAATCTTTCTTGATCTTGAGAAATTCAACAAATTAACATTGCATCTACAAAAGCACAAATTAAGATACATTATAAATTTGATAAGTAAAACAGAAATTTACTCCCCGTTTGGCAGAGAAAATGCACAGAATTTCTTAAATTCTAACTTTTGTGGCAGTTTGATGCTAAGCTGAATGAGTACCTAGAACAAAATCTATAAATTTTTGGCATTTTGTAGTAGCTTGGTCGGCAATCATAACAGTGTGCATAATAAACACAACTGTACAAGTTCAATATATATTATTATATGAAATAAAGAAAAACCAAACTTTTAAATACCAAGTTTGGCCAAAGAAGCATGCATACAAACAGAATATTTAACAGCGTGGCTAAAAAACAAAAATTCAATAATTCTTTATCAAAAAATTCTCATAAAAAGGAAAGTTTAGATAATATTTAAAAATGGCTTTAATCAAGCAATAAGATTTAATAAACAAAAGTTTTCACAAAGCAATAAAAAAACTTGCTACTTCAACAAAATAGTCAAAATGCAGTTTTATAAAGTTAATCGATTACTTTTAATTTTTCTGGGATCCTCGGGGAAAGTTTTCATAATCAATCTGAAATTCAGATCCTAATCAGATCATAATCTGAAATTTCTAGCACTTTCAATGATGATTGACATTGTATCAAGACTTTCATCTAGATAAAAAATTAAACCATAAATTTAGTTTCACCCAACATCAAACAAACTTTTTAGACGAATTATGTGTTTCTTATTTCTCAAGTTCACAAACAAGCGGAACGATAATTATATTCCAATATTGATGCTGACAGAACATTCTATGTTCGTATTGTAGTATTCTGTTTTCTACAGAATGACTATGATGTATTTTACAGCAATACAGATTACGTAATATATACAGAAGTACACATTATATTATAACAATGTTTTTACTAAGAATGTTCCGAAATCTCTTTTTAGAGTTCTATTAAGCTACGTTAAATACGGTTACAGCCGAAAACATCGTGGCAAAAACATCGCGGACGAAAACGTCGCGGGGAAAACAACGCAAAGCGAAGACGTCGTGGTACAAAACATCGTGGTAGAAAATAAAGCGAAGAAAAAACATCGCAGGTCTGAAACATCGTGGTACAAAATATCGTCGTCGAAAATAAAGCGGTTCAAAAACTTCGCAGTTTAAAACCATCGTTGCCGAAAATATCACGGTAAAATATAAAGCACCTACAAATCATCCCGTGACGATAACATCGCAGACATGCGCTTTTCAGGCTTTAATAATTGTTAATGGATATTCGCATAATGATTTTGAGAGCAAGGTGGAAAGAAGGATAATTTTTACTTTCAAATTTTTATTAACTAATAAATTTTTAAAAAACAAGAAATTTAAACAAAACAAGAAATAATTTTCATTATAAGAGTATCAGATTAACAAAAGTGAAGAAAATAATATCATAATTAGCTTAACAATTTTTTTATAGGTAAGTTCATACAGTTACTTATCTTTATTTTTGTATTCTTTTTTAGATTATACTGTTCATGAAAAATTACCAGTAAAATTTTATAAAAAATAATTTATTAATGACCTTTGTTAGTTAACTAGGCCAGTTTAAAATAAAGTGCTATAAGTTGCGTTAATTTTTTATGCTTAAGTCTCCATTTTATATTTTCAGCATATATTTATTACACTGTTAAAAATTTGGTTCAAAGTTTCACCAAACTATGGTGCTGAAAAAGTTGCAACCAAAAGATGGTAAAACACTGAACCATTATTTGATGCTTTGGCTGAACCTTTATTTGGTAATAGGTTGAACCATTATTTGGTAATAGGTTGAACCAAGAATTGGCAGTATGTTAAAGCAAGAATGGGGAATGTTGAACCATAAATTAGAAATGCGTTAAATGGGCTATATTACAATATGGATTGAGAATACCTTAAACATAATTATGTTTACCGTTAACTGTAAATTATAGAAAGTTCAGTCATAAAATTTTCTATTATCCATTATCATTAATTTCCATTTTTCTGGTATTTTTTTATTCAATTACTGCTATGGCACCCTTCTCCTGGTACTTTTTTTAATTCATTACTGCTGTGGCTAAGATATTTAGAAATTCCTTATGCAAATCAGCATATCTATAGCAATAATTATTGAAAATTTGGCTAGAACAGCAGATTTACTTGCATAAGATTGATTCAGTTTTGAGAGAATGAAAGTATAAAATATATATCATTAAAATACACATTTGCAATATATTAGCATGTATATAAAAATATATTTTTACAAAATTAAATGCCTTACACACCAATAGGAATAAGTTAAAATGTAACTGCTCATTGCAAGAGCTGAATTTTAAAAATTCATGTTTGATATGCCTTCACTTGTAAATTAAATTGCATTAGCTTTGAGATTCAAGGTCTCTAGTATTTAAATTTACAACAGAAATTGCTTTCTCATAACAAAATTGATATTATACATTGTGTGTAATGTGTAATTAACAGCTATTCAACTAATTACTATTATACTATATAAAGAAAAATTATTCCATGCATAATTCTTATTTTCATTCACATGCCATGACACTTACCTTTAAAATTTGGAGACCAGAAGTGTTTTCTAGAATCTGTAAGGTTTCCCATGTCCCCTCCTCACACAAAAACAAGTTTTACTTTATGGTAATTTTTTATTTACAATATGTTAAAATATATTATGAAGCATGATAAATTATAATACTTATGTACCTATACAATAAAGAAAATTTTCCAAAGCTATTAATATTGTTCAATAAATTCAAAAGTAAATTCCATTTTCCTGCAGATTAAACATATCTCCTGGTAGCATGTTATATAGAAACGTCAACATTTCATGTATAATAAGTCAGAGGAAAAACATAACTTAAGATGGCAAAGCTTTAATGAAGAACACATTTAAATC
>KK115782.1:242025-273566 GCA_000611955.2 Stegodyphus mimosarum | reverse complement strand
ATTTTCTATTACACAGCGCCGAATATTCCCCTAGCGGTGACTTTTGGAACTAATTTGTTTTTTTTTGCGGAATCCTTCGTCCCCCATCTTGTTTAATCTTCCTACAAAATGTGGCGTCATTCTCGCAAATAGATCGCGCTACAGAACACTGTGAGCACTGTCAGTTTAATTATGGCCACCCGGTATATATATACTTTTGGTGCGGTCAGTTACTCGGCTTCATGAGCTCTTTTATATATATATACATATATATGTTGGTAAATTTGCATTTTTTGCTTTTAAAATGATTGCATTATGCTGTTCTTATATTCCGGTTATGGTTTTTATGCCTTTAGTTAATCTGCATGCAATAGTTGTAGAATTATCAACAGTTTAAAAGTTGTTTAAGTGCTGCTAATCCTAATTTTTTTTTACCATAGCAGGCATATTTGTTTACATTTGTAACTCAGCAAAATAGTGAATAAAGTCAGTTTCTGCACCTTCAGTGTCTTTTGCCGAGTGGGACCAAAATTAAACTTTCAGTTTTGTGCACCAAAAAATCTGCCTTCCAGCTGGCCGAAATGCATATTTTGCATAGAAATTGTTCTTTTAATTGTTTTAACTCTATTTGGAGTTTTATATTCTCCTACATTTTTCAGTTATTAATAAATATCTTTTGAGGTTTTATGTATTTTTGCCTTGCCGCGAAGTGATAATTGAATTAATTGAATGAAATATATCTCTAATGAAATTCGATGAAATAGGTTTAAATAAAATGCAGCAAAAAATGTGTATAATTTAATATTCCATACAAGGAAACCATGTGGTGTACACATCAGATATTTTTATATTGTTTCTTTAATGAGTATATTAGAAGAGATAATACTAAAAGAGATAATATTTATAGAATCATAACATATAAGTTTTGCTCTACAAATGAAAAAAGAATCTGATGTGGACACCACGACTTCCTTGTATGGCCTATTGACTCTTTGCAAACCATAGCGGCCTTTCATTCAAATGACCACAGCCACCCCAAATGGACGAAATTCCGATGTTGTTTTCTTCCCTCCCCTAAGGTACGCAGTAACAAGTACAATTTCCCCAAATACATTGTATCAGTTTATTGCAGACAGCTTGTCCTAAAAGGATTTATTTGTGGTTTTTTACCTTTATTTGTTAGAAGTAGAAAGGATGGTCATTTGAAATCTTCACTCTTCTTTGTGTTTAATGGATGGGAAGGGGAAGAAGTTGCTGTGATTGTCGAAAACCATTTCGGGTGGTTTGGTATTTTAACATACAGGTTAGCGAAGGCTTTGGTTTTCACAGAGTTAAATTATATACATTTTTTTTGCTGCACTTCATTTGAACTTATTTCCTCGAATTTCAATAGATATATTTCTCATTTAATTAATTCAGTTCTCACTTTGTGGCAAAGCAAAAATAAATAAAAACTCAAAACAACTTCATTAAAAATTGTAAAACACTGAAAAACACAAAACACCAAATACAGTTAAAATAGATTTTAAAAAAATTACAATTAAAATTAGAATTTCTTTGCAAAAACAGGCAATTCGGCTGTTGCGTAAGAAGACAGATTTTTTGGTGCGAAAAACTGAAGGTTATCCCACTCGGCAAAAAGACATTGAAGAAACAGAAGCTGACTGAATTCACAATTCTACGGAGTTTCAAATGTAAACAAATGGTGTTTTATTAGCTTAAACTTGCTACTTTAAGTTTAAATTGTTGATAATTCTACAATCAGGGTTCGTACACATTTCTGCGCAAGGAAATTAAGTACTTTTAAGGACTTTTAAAAACCATTAATGAAAAAAATTAAGGACCTATGAGCAAATGGAAACTGAATAAATTCAATTAAAAATATTATCTATGCTTAAACTTAATTTTTGTAGTACCTAATGTTTTACATTTATAATAGTTCGACATATTTGAAAGAAGATAAGTGACATTCCATTTATGTTTTCCTAACAGTTAACTTTATGTTGATTTTTTTGTCACATATTTGCTCAGTCTAGAAGTTTCATAAATAGCAAGTAGATTTTATGTCAAGCGGCATAGATTAAAATAGAAGTAAGATCATAATCAGCATGATTCATAGCAAAAGATCGCCCTGTCACCGCTGCTGCTTGCCTAAAGAGAGCCCAGCTGATTAGAACAAACCATAAAGGCCTGATGTAGGCACGGTTGGCAAGATTTGAAAGTTAGTTGGGCTCTGTCTGTCGCAGTTTGTGTCGTAGCTTCGTGTAGGTCTAATAAGCCACTAAAGCACCACAGGTTGATAAGCTGTTTTGTATTGTTTCAAGTCTCACTAGATGCAAAGAATAAGTTTTACATGAATTTTTACATTTTGGTGTTTTATTTTGTGACCATGGTAAGGACTAATGAAAAGCAATAACTCGTTTTAATATGCAGAGGTAATTTTTAAGCAGTTAGTTATAAATAATTAAATTAGGTAGTTAGATAACCTTAGTCATTATGGATTTACATGGCCAATATAAAATTTTATTTATTTTTTAACAATATTTGTTAAAAAGTCCTATTAAAATCACAATCTAATAAAATTTCACATTTAATATACATATAATTTATGGCATTGATTTTTAAACGATATTAGACAATTACACATTAAAAATTACAAAACATTTTTTTAACAACAAAACTCAACAAAATATTTATGCGTCTTTTTAATTTGAAGCCTTCCCAGACATTTTGGCTAATTTAAATCGATTTCCTTCTCTTTCAGCATCTTATCTAACAATCAGTAAATTGTCTCAATATGCAAACAAGTGTTCTCACTAGTTTCTGCGTGCTTTATCTCCTAATTTGTCAATCTCTCTACAATATAGCTAGGAGGGTTTACTTGATCTGGTAAAAGTTAAATAGTCTAAAACCTCCTGACAGACGTGAAGCAAATTATCGCTATGTCTGAAAGTAACTACAATGTCAGACAATCGTTTGAATAAGTCTCTTATTTAAAAAGAACTTAGAGCATAAAGCATGTTCTGATGCTAGCAAAATCAATTACAGGTCGAGGTGATGTAATTAAACAAGAACACTCAAATTCAAACTAAAAATGTGGACTAGGGGTCAAAGACTATACAATTTAATTTTGATTTAAGTTGGCTTAGAAACTCTGTCATATGAGGAAATAGAAATGGGAAACTATAATAAAGGCTGAAATCATAAAGAACTGGGTAATTTACATAATAATAACTGTATATATCTTTGAAGAATAATTTTCTTTATGTATTCAGTTTATTTCTTCAACACATTTCCTTTTCATTTTAGAATTTAATTAAGGATTTCTGTTATTCTAAAAAAACTAAATGCATTTAGAATGTATAGAAAAAGCTGCTAATTTTATTTCTTTAGCAATATCAAAATTCCGAAAAAATATGAAATATATATAGTAAGGGCTGGTTATAGAGCTGATGAGGCAGAACTTTTAGAATTTAGTGACAAACTGAGCAACAAAATCTAGAAATGTCATAACTTTAAGAATTTAGAGCGAGCACTGGAAGCAGAATTTAGAAAGGCACTAGGCAGCAGAATTTATGTTTCACAGAGATTGCATCAGGTGAGAAAATGCCTAGCGCCAGTTCCGTATGATGCAGTAAGGCATATTATATGAATCTTTTAAGTTGACAGTTTTCAATTTCTTTATTAATGAAAAATGCATTTCTATAATGCCTGTCCATGTGATAAGATTAGAAGCATTTTTGATATTTTCCATGCTTGTGTCCAGTGAAAAGTAGAGAAAATAAAGGGAAGATAAACATGATAAGAAAAAGATTCTAGTATCAGAAGTAAAGCATTCAAATATTATGTTTTCATTGTTCTTCGAGACGTTCTCCAAAAAGTAAGAAATTCATCACAAACTTTCTGTAAAATACATATATTATATGTTAATACCATGGAGACATTTTTCATTTTGTTACATATTACTGGAATCTTCTAGAATCGTGGGTCTATAAATCTTGCCTTCAAATCCATCTAAACTTTCCAAGCTGCAGTGTCTAAAATCCTAAAGAAAAATTATCCCTACCAATTCTGTAATAGCCAAAAGCCAGAATTTTAAAAAAAATAGGAAAAGTGTAAAATTAATTTTACAGAGAAAACTGATGCATATTCTGAGAATTCTAAATATTCCGAGACAATTATATGGACATTTTTGGAAGACATTTCTAATTAATTACATAGCTAGTTTTGCTTTTAGTAAGAACTGTTTCGTAAATTGTGTTTTATAGCATTATACCTTGTTTATTTCTCAGATTCAAAATATTGTATAATAAGTTGTTAAAATGAAACTTTAAAATAAAATATTTTTATTCCCAGATGTCGGAATTAAAAATTTTCTATAAAAACTGACCTTAAAATCACCAAAATGTCGATAAGTCGCCAAATTTAGAACCGTTAAATAAAAAAATTCACATCAGCAAAAGCGAAAAATTGTTTAAGAGTAATTCTTCATTAGAAAAAAAATTAATTTCGAAATGCTTATGTTTCACGTCTTGCTTACTCAAGTATCCCACTAATTACATTAAAAATAGGAACAAATTATAACACATGAATCCATCCACCCATTCAAAAGATAACCATATATGTCAGTGAATCGCCAAAAATATTCCTCCAAAATTCTAATTCACACTCAAAATGGCAGTCGTAAAAACAGACAAAAATTTCAGGTGATTAAAATTAAGGACCTTCTGTCGGTTTTGGCCGAAATTAAGGACTTTTAAGGACCAAAAATCGATTCCTAAAAACCTAAGGACTTTTAAGGACTCCTAAGGACCGTATGAACCCTGTACAATTACTGCATGCAGATTACCTAAAGGCATAAAAACCTTAAACGAAACATAAAAATCACATAATTTAATCATCTTTTAAAGCAAAAAATGCACAATTTACTAACATACAAGAAAAAAAAAACTAAGCTCACTGAGCCAAGTAACAGAGTGGATGTATATATATATATATATATGCACCCTCTTTGGCACCAATCATATATATATTTATGAGGCTACTTGCTCTTGAGTTATGCGGGATACATTTATATGTACATACAGACATCAAGAAAACATTTCTTCTGAATCAATTTATATATGTGATTCATATATAAATTTATACATATGATTGGTGCAGCCAATTGTAATGAAAAAGGGAGGTGCACAAGTACATGCTATAACAGTTCCACATACAAAATTTCAACGCTCTGAGGCTACTTGCTCTTGAGTTATGAGAGATATATTTACACGTACATACAGACATCAAGAAAACATCTCTTCTGAATCAATTTTAAATCCAATTTACCGTCCTTTTGGCAAAAACAGTCCTTTATTCTGTCCGTACATACAGATGTCATGCAAAAACATTGTTCAAATGGTTTCGAGAGTGGTTGAAATGGATATTTTTGTTGAAATACAATACCCGAAATTTTTCACAATCACAATACTTCCTTTACTTCATACAAAGAAGTAAGAAGATTAAAAAGCAATTTTGTAACCTATTTTAATTGAATAATTAAATGTAAATATTTAACTTCTTAAGTATCAAAACATTTTATGAAAATTTTTCATGTCCTATATATATATTCATATAGAAATAATTACCCAAGTTTGCATAACTATTCACATTACTGTCACTTTTTTTCCATAAACCTCAAATCATTAAAGAAAGATTTACCAAGGTAATATAAAAAAGTCATAAATAATGGCCAAGTAAAAATTCTCACATTTTCAGAATGAATGCAGAACTGTATACAACTGACCAAATCCACTAAAATTCAGGGTAACAGATTATTGTTATCCATGATAAAGAGGAAAGCTCGTTCAATCTGTAAATAATGAATATCTTCTTGCTTTTCTTTACGTCATTTTCAATTCAAATCATGCCACAAGAATGCAAATTTGGTAAATATTTAAGAAGATGCAACTTGCCTCAGAGATATAATAGCTAAGCATGAAGCAGTGCAAGGACAGCTCTGCTTGCAGCTATGAAAACTACTCCACTGTCCAACAAAGAACAAATCCAGTACCTAACACAGAAAATTAGTTAAATCCTCCAACGATATATTTAGCCAGGTGAATATCTAAACTAGTGACTGACCATATTCTTGTAGCTAGAAGAATTATCTGAGCTTCACTTAGATCAGGGGCCTCCAACCTGTTGCTTATCAGATATTTTAGTGGCTCATCGAGCCTTTTCAGTAACTTAAAAACAAAACTGGCAATGCAACTGTTTTAAATTCTTTGTTCTAATTTAACTTTCTCCACAGAGAAGTTGAAGATGTCTGATATATCTCCCCTAAAATGCTTCATAATTTCAGAGTCTTAATGTGAATAACCTAGCTTAAATCAACTGTATAAATCCTGCTTTTGTTGAGGGTCAATATATTTTACACACCTCTGTTGCCCTTCTTCACTAACATAAACACAGAGAAAGCTATGTCCAAGTCTCTCTCATACCTTCATATACATCTTGTTCAAACATATAGATGAGGGAGCGGGAAAATGAATGGAACTCTATTTCTATCAATAATGAAATCAGTTGAGAACGAAAAAAATAGACATAAAAATTGTGGTTGGTTGGTAATAATAGGATTTGTATAGTTGATTTAAGCTAGGTTACTCTTACTCCTTTCAGATTCTGAAATTCAGAAGCATTTCTGGTCTTTGGTGTGCACAAGGGAAAGTCATGATACCAAAAAATGAAATTTTAACAAAAAGCATGATTCCCCCCCCCCAAGAAAAGTGGTCATCTTTTGACTTTTCTGTTGAACACAAGAGTAAGGTTGTTTGCCTTATTTGCAATGCGAGTGTAACTGTAATGAAAGAATATAAGATCAAGCGGCATTATGACCTCAGCACAATGGAAAATATTCTGCATTGGTAGGACATTTTCAAAGTGATAAAGTCAGTGGATTAAAATCAAAGCTAATCTGTCAATAGTATTTTTTCTTCAAAGTGAATACAGTTGAAAAATGTGTTGATTTTTCATGTTTTTCCTTTTCATGATTCATTTTTAGTGTTCACATTAGCTACATTGCAGTAGTAAAAATTGAGTGAGAGTTTGTACAAGCATGTTTTCAGTGTGCAGTTGAAGAGCTTTGTCCATCACAGGTCTAGGCTATTTCAAAAACTAGCTTGTCTGGTGCAACAGCAGCGAGATGCATGGAGGATCTGGCAACAGGTATATATAAATTGAAATTTAAATACAAGGACTTCATGCTTTATTCTGTAGCAATGGATGTAACAGATACTGCACAAAATGCCATTTTATTTGTGCCACTAAGAGTATCTTCACAATTATACAGGAATAAACTAGTATCATTGCGCTATTAAAGGTACTATCAGATTTGTATTCAAGTCTGACCTTAGCTAAATATAAGTTAAAACTGATCAATATATCTGTAATAACCACAGACAGTGCGCAGAAAACAGGATGCGAAGGCATGTAGAAATAGTACTACAGCTTTCCACTGTATCATCCGCCCAGATTTTTGCAGAAAGTCCTTCTCAAACTTTAAACATGTGATGACTGTTACTGTAAAACTGGTCAATTTCTTCTAGTTCAGAGGACTTAATCACAGGCAACTTCAACAGCTCTTAGGTGGTTTTGATGCTGAAAATAGTGACATTGTGTATTATGCAGATATACGTTGATTGAGCCAAGGAAGGATGAAGTTCACTAAATCACAGAATCTACAGGAAAATCCATTTGCAAGTTCCATGCTAAAAAGCGGTTATGAAATTTTGCATGTCTTGTCGATATTACTGGTCATCTCAGTGCTCTGAACTGTCACTTACTGGAAAAAGTCTACTTGTTCATAATCCTTATAACTTTTACAATAAAATTAAACCTAAGGGAAAGTCAACTGCTAAATACGAATTTCATTCCCTTTCCAAAATTGACAGAGTTGGTGAATAATGGAACTTGGACGATGTCTTCTACCTTTGGCAGTACCTAAATACGTGAGCAATTGTTCAGTCAAATGCAGAACACAAAGCAAAAACAAGATGTCTGATAAATCAACATTTGGGAGGATAGTTTACAAATTGCAACAATGCAGATTCTCCCGGATATTGAAGCTTTAATAAAGCAAAAACACTGCCAGGGGTCTCATTAAGACTGAAGAGACTCCCCTTCTGCTAATAATGTGAGTTTTTTAATTGTCAACAGATTTTGTAACATCATTCTTCAATAGACAATAGTGGCACAGTTTATCTAACACAGTTTTACAATAAGTCTAAATGCTACATCTAAATTTCTGTATATATGGTTCAGTGGTATTTCTGTCTAAATAAACATTCAGTAATTCCTCTTTAAACTAAATAATAATAATTCAATAAATTTTACTAGAATACCAAATAAACTAATCTAATCTAGAACCTATTTAACATCTCATCAGTAGCATTTGAGCTGCATCAAACAAACTGAAAGGAAGTTCTAAAATTCACACTGTTGCCACTTAGCGGTTTCTAAATCAATGTGCTTCTACTGAGTTTTGCATTGACATTCAGAGGCAGAGAAAAATGTCTATTGCAAACGGAACATCCCGTCACCCGCTGAACATTTGTCCAACATCATTTTGGAATGGGAATGAACTGACACTGAAGATGGCTCAGCAAAAGATTCCATCTGATGTTCTGATGTTCGCGACTTGTACTAGTCTATCCAGATCAGGAAAGATTCTCCTCAATACGAGCTAGTGTCCACTTCAAGGTAGTCTTCTTTTATCCTTCAGCAAAACAAGTTATCCTACTTTGAGGTTTGATTTTGGTTCATTCCATTTTGAATGGGTCTGAAAATGGCTGAGATATTTCACATTCCAACAGTTTCAGAAATTAGCTCCAAGTTTTTGAATAAAAGTCCACTTAGAAGACAAGGGCAAAGGAGGTTCTGGTATCAAAGAAAGTTGAGCTCTTATTAGGAAATGGAGTCAAAGGCTGAAGATCAGTTGGATCAGTAGAAATAGCTGATAGAGGTTGAGAGTTCAAGAAAGCTTCTATTTGTGTAACTAATATATAAAGCTCTTTGAAGTTTAAAATTGTTGTTTTCGTAACCTTCATCAAAATTCTCTTTATTGATTTTATATTAGTCTCCCACAACCCACCAAAATGAGAGGAAGGAGGAATAAAATTTCACCTTATGCCTTCTTCGTAAGTAAAGTGTTGAACAAGCTCCAAGTTACAAATCCTAAGGAGTTTACCAAGAACTTTTGTTGCTCTCTTGAAGTATGTAGCATTAACAATCCAAACAATGAAGAGTTTAAACAGTCTGTCAATAAATTTTCTACAACATACTGAAATGCTTCAGTAGACAAATACGATAATATTTCTAAATGAATATCCTTTGTACTAAAACAAATAAATATTGCAATATATGACTGTAAAGTAACTCTAAAGCTTTTCAAATTAGCTTTGGTAATAACTGGTGGTGCAAAGTTTAGTCCTATTTTTTCAAATGGTCCAGTTGTTACTACTCTATCTCTAGGTAAATCACTGGGTTTACAGTTTGGTTTCTTGTCTGAAAGCAATTCATGCATTTATTTACAACACATCTAACTCTGTTTTTTCCAGAAGGTATCCAGTACAATGGTCTAATAAGAGAAACCGCTGTTTGAATGCATGAATGAGATTTTTTGTGATAATATATGAGTAATTCAGTGAAATGATATATTTTGATAAAAGAAGTTGATGTTTCAGAACTTCTGAAGACTGGAGAGACTTGGTTTCCCGCTCGCAAAAATTCATCTCTCTCTGTCTCTTAAGGATGAAACCGTACTATTACTTGGAACTGGTCATTTCGACAGCACACACGTAATTTCAGATTGAAGCTCAGAATGTTGTACACATTTGACTACCACCTTTGTTACACACTGCGATTTGGAAGCATTCAAACAACTTTCCTTTCTTAAGGGTGGGTTGATTCTACTTTTGTTTACAAACCAGAAACACCGTGCAGTAATTCTAATCAATTTACTAAATGATGGATACTATTTCATGAATTTGTTCTCAATGGAATACTTGTGACTGTTAAATTTACCACAGCTCTTTTTTGAAGTTTAAGCTCTTGATTATCTTTAAACTCCTTCACTCATTCTGTGACTCTAGACCATGAATCAATAATCTGTAAAAAGCACTTTAGCCCATGCCACAACATATACTGATACTATGTATCATTATTTTGTAGCTCAGTTAACATTATTACTTTCATGGATTTTATCTTCACTCCTCTGGTCAGCATGTCAACTGAATTTTCATCTCCAGGGCAATAATTCCAGGAATCAAGTGATCTTTTCTCTCATATTTCCACTACCCAATGTTGGATATTCAAATCACCCTTTATCCAATGTAATATCACAGATGAATAAATCTAAAAGTGTATATTTATTTGGAGCCTCTTCTCTATCTGTTCTTTAACATTTGTGGCTAATCTTGCTTAGATGAATGCTCCCAACAGCTCTAGTCTTGAAAGAGACAGCTTCTTCTGTGGAGCTACACTGGTTTTGGAAATTATAAAACTACTTCCTATTTCACTCTCCTTTGTAAGATACCATAGATATATCACAGCTCTATATGCCTTCTGACTTGCATCAAAGCAATGTATTTGACATCTCTCAATTCAGACTTACTAGTCTTTCAGAAGTAATGATATGGAATGATATTTTAAATCACCAATAGTTCATTGAACCATTTTCTCATTCTATTTTCATAGTCCGATGGCAACGGATCATC
Organism: Stegodyphus mimosarum; assembly: GCA_000611955.2. Lineage (NCBI taxonomy): Eukaryota > Metazoa > Arthropoda > Arachnida > Araneae > Eresidae > Stegodyphus > Stegodyphus mimosarum. The sequence goes on along the minus strand of KK115782.1, from coordinate 262,830 downwards.
CTAATCTATACAGAGTTGGCAAATTTCCTGCATTAGCATTTTTGCCCTACTACTGAATAGAATTCAGGAGGTTTGTAAAATTTTCTAATGGTTTTAAGAAGCTCTCTCTTTGTGATTACTTTGTTTTCTCTTGAGCTTGATTAGTTTGATTTTGTGATTCTATCTTCAAACAATCCTCCTTGTAATTCTATTTATATCTCAATACCTTCTGTTCCAGAACTTTTTAGATTTCACCATTTTCGTGTTCATCAAAAACTTCTTGCAAATTTGTATAATTTGTCTTCCATTTTCCCACAATGAAATAGACAGCTTTCAGTATATTTTTTATATCTTTATATGCGAGTTTGGCTCCATTTTCCTCTTTATCACCATGCATTAAGTCATCTACGTATAAACATTCACTCAATAGTTTAACTGCTTTCTGATTTGTTTCTTTAAAGGCATTTATGTGGTATTTGATAGTAGTGGCAGGCAAAAAATGGGCTGAATGCAGGGCCAAACAAAATACAAGTCATCCTAAGCACTTTCATGTTGGGTTTCCCATCTTTATCTGTAAGGTTATTTGTCTACAAAAATCCCACAGCCTTCCTTCAGGTGACACAGAAATTGGGAGAAAATGTTGGCAGTAAATGCTATATTATGGGTGCATTAATATCTCTAACAACAGTGGATTTCTTAGGACCAGAATAAAGGCAATCATTTGAAGAATATTCGTTTTTTGAATGGCTGGATACATCAAATACAACTCTTAAGGGTTTGTCAGGTCGGATAACTGGGCGGCGAGGCATGTAATAAATGCTTCCTGTTTCTTCAGAACTTTGATTAATTTCCTCAGCTACATTCATTTTTAAATGCTGTTCTATAACTGACTGATACCACTAATGAAGCAGTGGATCATTTCTCAACCTTTTAACCAGTTTATTAAGGCGAGCTTTGGCATTTACATAATTCGTTTTTAAATCATATGAATTTTATTCCAAGGGAACTTAACCTCATATTGCTTTTCTTTAAATTTGAAGTTCTGTTAAAATTCTTCACAATATCATTATTAGTATGTAGCATTAACAATCCAAACAATGCTCTATGTTTTACTGCTTTCCTTGTTCAATTCCCAATGCTTCAAATTCCCAAAACTGCTTTAATTGAGTTGAGATCAATTTATCATCAACAATGTCCCATATTTAATAATTTGCTACTAGAAACAGTCTGGCCTTGAAGGCCCCATCCGAATATTGTTTCGGAAGCTGTAAGTTTATTTTTAAAACATGTAAGTCTGCCTGTTATTACTTCATGATAGACATCTGAACCAATCAGAACAACAACATTTTTGTCACTGCATTTACAAGAATGAGGCAATTGTAATCCTCTTAATTCTTTGTTAATTTTCGAAACTGAGATATCAGGAAAATGCAAATTAGTTGCGCATATTTGGCTAGTTTCTAAAGCTACAATTTCTATGTTTAGGAATGGTTCATTTCAGTTTTCGATTTTGACTTTCACTACATTATGATTTCATTCTCTTGCCTGGTTAACCCCAAAGACAAATACTATCAAAGTCTCTTTTCGAGTAGCAGGTCTTTCACTCGATTCTGTCCAGAATTATAAAACTTCTCTTTGAACCACTGGCTAATAGAATACGAAATGGTTCTAAATTATCCTTATCAGAGAACGGACATATCATTATAGTGCACATTTGTAGCAATGTAAGTTTCAGTTTTTAATTGAGTGATCTGAACATTAAGTTAGAATTCAAACAACAAAAATCAGAGTTATATTTGCAAATTTTTACAGGACTAGTTTCGATGGTTTTACCAAACCATCATCCTCAGCTGCCAAAGCACAAATGAACGAGATAAGATATAGTGATTAGAAAAGATAAAATAAGAATGGCTGGACAAGAGTTAAGCTACTTGTGTCATCTATTGATAAAACGAGAACTAAAACATAATTTCCTTAAAGGTTGAAGGCAAAGATGGATTGAAATTATGTCATTAACTAGAACAGAAAGGTTTTTTGAATGTGAAACATCTCTAGAAAATCTAATTCACCAATGAAAGTTTTTTTTTAATAATTTCGGCTGCAGAAAAATTAAAAGTGTGATTTTTGGACCAACAATACTACAAAGGACTTCTGTGTTTCCTATTTTCCAGCATATGCCTCATGTTGATAGGAGAATAAACGACCTGAAAGTTAAATTTCTGTAAAATATGTGTAATTTTATAGATAATTGATGGAAAGAAAGGAATGACAAGAGAATTCTTATAATCTCCTAAAACAAGAGTGTGCCTTTTGGAGTATGGAGATGAGAATTTTTTAAGTGCTTTGTAAATAATATTGGGTGAAAAGCTCCTGTCAATAGCTACTGCTTTTAAATAATTTAGTTCTTGATCAAGAGCCAATTTGGAGGAGCAAACCTAAAGTGCATGGAAAACAAAGGAATAAAATGAAGCTAACTTTTCTTTAGTTAAATGACATGATTTGAAGTGTGGTGCATGGCAAACCCATGAAGATTTATAATAAACCATAGTACTGAAACTGGATGTGTTACGTGTGACCAAAATGTCGAGGAACGGAAGAGAATTCTATGTCTCAAGTTCAAAAGTGAACTGAATAGCAGGATCAATGGAATTCATTGTTGAAAGACTTTTATTTAAATCATCTTTATTACCATCAAACAGGGTAAAAGTATCATCTATGTAGAGGAACCATACCAGGAATTTTAAAGTTTCAAATAATTTTATTCATAATAATGCATGTGGATATCAGCCAGGATGGGACTAAGAAGGCTTCCCATGGCTAATCCCTCAGTTTGCTTGTAAAACTAAGTATTGCACATTTGTTTCAAACAAAGTAAGGGAAATTAGCTCCTCAATTTCGATACGGGAGAAATGAAATTCAAAAATCGGGTTTCTAGACATCTTAATGGATCCCTCCTCTGGCACATTGGTGAATAATGATTTTACATCAAAAGAAACCCTGAGTAAATTTCTAGGAGAAATGCTTTTAACTTTTTTTTACAACACTCTATTGAATTATTTATGGCGTAAATGTTATTATCCAAAAGAGTTGAAAATCTAGAAACTAAATACTTAGCTAACGGGTACGAGGCAGTGCCTAAATTTGATACAATATGGCAGAAAGGAATACCACTTTTATGAATTTTGGGAAGAGCATATAATATATGGGACAAGATGAGATAAGCAACTCTTGTTGATCTGAACATCTTTATAGGGCAAAATTGCCAACATGACTTTCACTTTCATTTGATCTTATTTCAAGTTGGAAACAAATAGATCTGTTATGTTTTTATCACATATTTCACGCATTTTTCTTTCCTTACATTCCTTTACTCTATGCTGAGGTTTAAGGCATAAAAAACAACAAGCTTGATTTTTAAAAATATTTATTTTCTCATCCATGATTTTAATTTCACATTGCTCAGATTCATGCAGTTCATTACAATATATGCAATTCTAGCAACTGGAGCAATATATTCATAAGTTTTGGGCAAACTTTTATCAAACTGTTTATTGTGCTTGTTGTTTACATTATCAAGGGTGGAGTGAAAACAATTGTTTGATTTATGCTTTCAGTTATGAATCATTTCCACTTGGTGTTTTCTTTCTGTTTCTCCACTGTCATTCAACTGTGTAACTCTTTCTCGGCTTTCGATTTCGTTAGGAATAAATTCCATTAATTATTTCTATTTTACATTTACATGTCACTGTTTATACTGTAACCATATTCTAATGTAATATCCAATGGAATTAATTTTAACAATGTTGGTCAAAGTAAGCTATTTAAGTTTTTGATATCACATTCACTGACTTTAAACATCTAATTTGAATTTCACACTAATCATATACTAGTTTCCTAGGCTTCTGCATACCCCTTACATTTCTACCGCAGAAAGTTTTAAAGTTTATTCATGTGAATTCATTCATGAACATTTATTGCTAAATCTGTCCTTCCAAACCTGTCAGTTAACAATTCTATAGCTGAATCATAATTCTCATAAAGATGGTGTCAGAAAAAGTACAGGCAGAGAAAGTGTCCATTGAAACTGGAAAAATCATTATGCACCTCCATTCTCTTTCATAAAAAAACATACTGATTTAAGTTCCAACAAGTTTTATTTTTTTTAAACCCAAAATACAAAATACTGGATATTTTAAAAATCAGTAACCCCGTCTCTCTCCTTAAAATTAATTGTAGTCTCGAAAACCTCCCTCTCTTTTTTAAATTTTTGGCCTATGCTACTTATTTGGCAGACGAGTGGCCTGAGAATCTTTTAAGAATTTATTGATGTGGCCCTCGGGCATGAAAGGTTGAAGACCCCGAATTTAGATTGTCTCTCTGAATAAATATTCACCACAGTTACTTACATCTGATCACACCCAAACTTTAATCACCCACAGAGACATCAGAGCTTGAGCTCTAATATAATTTGTATTTCAATCTATGAGTTCTGAACTAATTTTAGTTATTTTAAATTTTTCTGATGTTATAACTTAAGTTTAAGTCAACGTCTTAAGCTCTAAATGACAGCTAGGTCTATCCAGCACTACTTTAAAATTTTAAAGGTTCAGACATAACTAATTCTACTCAATTTTTTCAATTTCCTTTGTAGAACTACTACAACTAGGAAATACAGCAATAACATACTTTTGTTATTAAATATTTTGAAAAATAAATTGTAAAATTATGTATTAGTTACCTCACGTACATCCAACTGCCCGTCAAAAAAGCGTTCTTTAGCTTCATCAAAATGAAACAATGAAAATTCTATAAAACCAGCTTGTTGATGAATTCGCCTCAATATCTATGAAAGATTTTGAAAATTAAAAAGGGAACTGCATAGGCTAATATCAGAAATTATAATAATTTGTAATAAAAAATATAATGCAATTAAATAGTTTACTGAAATATAGGTAATGAAGACTCCTAAGAGACTATTCAAATTACATACAAAATTTTTGGTACATACACATCTAAACTGATCTTTTGATAATTCAGATTTATTTGAATACTTTGCAAGTTCCAAAGCTTCAGCCACCTTCTTATCAGCTAAAAGAGACTGTACCTAGACATTATAAAGATAATTTTATCAAAAAAGAAAAAAGAAAAATCTACTCAGAAGTATTTTAATTTTAAATAAATTATTCATTAAAAGAATAACATTTACTTGTTTCTCCCATGGAACTGGAAGCAAAGCACATATGATATCTGCTGATGCTACATACATTTTACCATCAAAGTTATCTAAACAACTACCTCCATGGAAAGTAACACGCTGCTTGAGTTGTTGATCCAATACACTGTCAAAAGAAATTTACTGTATATTATTAAGAATTTTTTAATTGCAAAATACATGGCAAAATAAAATTTTATAATCTGACTGAATGATAACTATATTAGGGTAAACTAGAACATGTATAAAATGGAATAAACATATTTGAAATAATAGTTCAATTTGGTTTAGTTGATTACGGCAAAGCACACGAATGCTATCTACCTAAGGGGGGCCTTCGTGGAGGACTTTCTAAAGGAAACTGGCTCATATACATATTACACATGGAGAAAACAATTAAAACGCCCATCACCAGGATTTGGGTGACCCATCACTATGAGGATTCAAACCCTGGATCAAATTACCAGTATTCAGTGATTTTACTGCTTAAGCCATTGGTAAGCCTTTAATATAATACCATAAATAGTATAAAAAATTAAATTACTCACTGCTGTGTATTAATATAAAAAAAATGCAAGCAATTTTTTTTTCATATTTCCTCAAATTGGTGATTTTTAAGCTTCTAATCATTACAGCTGTTAAATACATAAAAACATTATGAAATTATTTTAGATCTAAAATATAGATACATTGCCGCAAAAAAAAATAATACAGTTCTATAACTCCCATTCTACTGGGCCGATTGATGAAATTTAAATTGCGTTCTTCATGGCTCGAAAGTGCGACTTAGGATATATATTAGATTTATACATAGCATGGTTCTAACATAGGTATTTTGACACAAAATTGGACTTTTTCTGAAATAACATACCAATTTTTTTACATATTTTGATTCTACGACTCAAATTATGCCTATATATTAATTTTGTAAAATTTGTTGCGAAATTTATGGAGAAATTTAAAATTTTAACTTGCCGCAATTTTTTTTAGTTTGCGCCAAGACTAGTTCACTTGGCGAACTTCTTAATATATGGCAACCTATTTTTTTTTTCCCTTTTTACATGAGCAGAAAAAAAGTTACAATCGTTCCCTACTTTCAAATAATTTTCTTTATATTACATTTTTAATTATAATTCTTATCATTTTTAGAAATTTTTTTCTTTTTCGAATTTCATTTTAATTTTTTTAAGTTGCATGATTTATTTCAGAGAACTGTTTTAAAATTTTCTATTTGCTCATTCGAACTGCATAGTTTAAATAAAAGGTGCATTGTTTATTTTTTTCAAATCGTTTTCTTTATAATACATTTTTTAGTTATAGTTATTATTTTAGGTCTTTTTAAATTTCCAGAATTTTATTTTAATTGTTTGTGATGCATTGTCTCTTCAGATAATTGTTTTAAAATTTTCTATTTATTCATTCGTACTGCGCATTTTAAATATATTTATTAATATAAAAATTTTCCAGAACTTGATTTTATTTATCTGATTTGCCTTTTTTCGAAAGCATACTTTGTGATACAGACTATCAAATGTATATATTAAAAGAGAAAATACAGTACAGCACAGTTGGCATGTCTTTCAATGGGCCATTCAAAAAAGATACATAAATAAGAGAGATATATAACCAACTCAGGCTGCTGGTTCAACTATCAGGATAACATGACTGACCTGTAATGCCCATTGAGAGGTGAAGCAGGCGGAATAATAATAAATAAATATAACCGGCATTTTAACTTAGGATGACATTTATACATTGCTTTAAACAGTTTTATCATTTTGCCCATTGTCTTGCACAATTTTACCTTCCTACATTTAGTTTCTTAAAATGTTATTCATATTTTAGTCAAATACTTTATTTTTGAAATTGCAAGAATCAAATATTATGAGATTAAAAAAAGTTTTAAATTAAAAAAAATACTAAATTTTATGCAAAAATTTATTTTTTCTTCTTAATGGCTTGATTTTTTTCTTCAGGCATTCTGCACGTATATTAAAAAGCATCCCGCTTTTTTAAACATCTTGGTATTTCTGACATTCATTTTAAATAAAGTTATCGTCTTCCATTTCATAAGGGCCCTCAAACGACCAAGCGGGAAAGTTGCTGAACACTGGTAGTTTGCTCCAGGGTTCGTATTCCACCGAACGGACTGGTTGTTTAGGATTTTTCGTGTTTTTTCTCATGTGTAACGTGCATACAAGCTGGTTTCCCTTAGAAAGTTTTTCACGAAGGCATCCATCCTTTTAGGCAAATAGCCCTACTTTGCCATAACTTAATAATCCAATTCAATCCATTTCATCAGTATGTGGTCAGAGCCTTTATCAGTCTTTAGTGGTCAGAGCCTTTATCAGTCTTTAGTGGTCAGAGCCTTTATCAGTCTTTAGTGATCAGAGCCTTTACCAGTCTTTAGAGGCGAGGCACTTTGAAGGCATGATATGATGGGAAAGACTGGTTTCATCAAGAGGGAAAAGGTCTTTAGATGACATCCATTTACATCAATGGCTAAATTAATGCATCTTCAAATAATTCGACTGAGAAATCACGGGATTCTCCATTTATGATACGATATGAAGTTCTATGACGTAATTTAAATTTATACCAACCATATAGTCGCTCTTCACGTTAATCTGCAATGATATCGTTTTTGTCTTTTTCATCAGCACAAGCTCAATTGATAATATTTGCTGATGTTACACATTTAAGTGTTTTCTCTTTAAACACCCAAATTCCTTGAAGTATTCTGAAAATATATTCAAAAGAATCCAACTTTTTGAAACATCTTAGTATTTCTGACAGCTAAATTTCCCTTCAAATTTTTACTTACTTTTTTCCGTAATTTGCTTCTTTTCTTCTACATTTATTTTCAGTGCTCACACAAGAAAATTAAGATTTTTCGATTGTTACACTTCCATAAATTTTGCATTCTTGTCAAATTGTTTAAAATATCTATTACATCAGTTGCGCTTCAGCTGAAGACAGCTTTTCATTTTTTAGGCATTTTAAATAAAACAAAGTCCAAAGGATAAATATTTTAATTAAAAGATTCTTTTGATAAATGACAAAGAAATCAAACAGTTCATAAAACATCAAACAAAAGTTCTCATTTTTAGACAATTCGATTTAAATGAAGTTAAAGTAAACTAGCAGACGATAACACGGCAAATGTAAAATTTTAACTACTACAAATATTTTTTTTAAAAAAAAGAAAGAAAATTTTTAAAAAAATTTTTAAACCTGAACAAAATCATCTATAATTTTAAAAAAAGCAGCTTTTCATATAGTATTAATGATTATTTATTACGCATCATTGAGATGAAAAATTCCGCAATTCTCTATAAAAATTTATTTGAAATTTAAGGTTAAAAATAGCCATGGCAATTCACTGTAACAAATCCATAAACCATATATGGTATTATAATCGCTCAAAAAAGAGATGCCAAATTTCAAAAACACTCCAATATGTAAATTCATGTATATCTTAGAAACGTTCGAATAAAAAACTCTAACTTTTGCAGGTGTGCTTAGAAATACATCTACTTTAAGGTTATGTTAAAAATTTCACAGGTTATAATTCAAAATTCTTTTCGAAAAACATATAAAAATTATTTAAAAACATAAATTTTAAAACAAATCATAAAATATGGGTGAATTTTATCTGGAATGAACCTTAATTTCTAATTCTAAAAGAAGGAATCAAGTAAGTTTAATGAAAAAAGAGATTAATAAATATAAACCAAATTCAAACACTGATGGGCTAAAATTTTGAGAGCTAATATTTTAAAACCTACTTGTGTGATTTTTACAAAAATTGGCATAATTTGAGTCATAGAATCAAAATATGTTAAAAAAATGGTATGTTATTTCAGAAATGGTCTGATTTTCTGTCAAAAAACCTATGTTAGAATACTGCTATATATAAATCTAATATATATGCTAAGTCGTGCTTTCGAGACATGAGAAACGAAGTTGAATTTTGTCAATCGGCCCAGTAGAACGCAAGAAATAGAACTCTCCTCTCCCCTCCCTCGCAGTGTACATTGCATAAAAAATTTAACTGACACACACCAAAAAAATTCAGACATTTTAAAAATACATTTATAAATTTATTTATAAAAAAATTTTAAAAAAGCAATCTTAACACATTAGGCTAATCGTTTAATAAAAGAATAACATTTTACATTAACAGCATTTGCAAAAATACAAATCAATGTAATAGTAAAGTATCTTATCAAAGATTAAATAAGCATAAAAACAGATAAACTCTTTTTTGATTTTATTTATTTATTTTTTAATAAATACTTCATTCACATAAATTTACATATATTTGATTTTATTTAAAATAAATCATTGTATAATTCCCATGAAATATTTAATTCTTTACAGTATTAATAAATATTCATATTCTACCTTTTTTTCGCTTTCAGCATAAAATTAGTACTATTTCAAAAATGAATTTATATATCTAAATGATTCTTTAGGAAATCTCTTGTAAAATAAAGGTATATTTGCAATACACATACTCTCTCACCGATAAAAAACTATATATTTTTTATTGTTTGTTATTTAACTTACTATACACTTTCCAAGAGGCCCAGAATAAGTTATATATCACATTGTTACGGATTTTGTATTTATTTAACTATTTTAATGAAATTCTAATTAAAATTGTTTTATTTTCCTTGCAATGCAGCGCATGACGAATTTGAAGAGAAAGTTGTGCCCGAAAAGTAAGAATACAAGAGCACATGCATTTAATATTTAATAAATAAATATCTCTTAATTGCTTTGCTATCCAGAAAAATCGAGAAAATAAGAGAATGATCTCGTGCTGATTAAAAAGCTTATCTGCAGGAAAATATCTCAGCTCAGTTGCTGTTGTTTTAAGCAAACTGTATTGTTTACTTAATGCTGTTATTGATTGTAGCGAATTCACTGCGAGATCGAATTAGTTTCTCTGTATTTTGAATTTCAGTTCTGTTTATATTCTAGTAGTTTAAAAATATAATTGCTGTGAGATATTGTGATATTATACGACTATCTCTGAGAAAATATTTCAGCATTTTGTTTTACTTCTTGTGAAAAGAATAAATTTTATTAACTTTTTATTGACCTGTAAATTCAATCCATTATGAACCCGTACGCACGCAACAATATTTTTTAATTTAATGTGGAGATAACATCTAACCTTACAGGTGTGAAAAATATATAAGTTTTAATATAAAATTTTAAACACAGTTGTCTCTTAAAGCATGTCTAATAACAGAAGTTTTCATAGATTACTAGAATAAATTATAGAAAAGCACAGTAGCAGTTAGAATTATAAAATCAGAGAATATGACAAAACTGCTAATATAGCAATAAAGAAAAAATAGCAATTGCTATATCAGAATATAACATAATAATGAATCTAATTTCATATTATAACAATGCAAATGTAGAATACCCTTAAAGTACTGAATAAAGCTTTTTCCATTATGAATGACTTACAAAGTTTCTTGTGGGAAAACCTCAACGCTTATTTTTGAAATTTATCTCAAAATCAACAAGTTTAATATCCCTAATTCTATAATTAATGAATTTTCAAATTTTCATTTGACAGCATTAAATTAAGATACACTATTTTTTACCATAAACCTTAACCACATAACACAAAAATATTCACGGGATATCCTGAGCCCCATAGCACGGAATATCCCCAGGATGTCCGATTTAAATCGCAATATCCAGGGGCATACTTAGGATATCCTGAGTAAGCTGATTCTCAGATCTCCTGAGGACATCGTAATTTAACACCCTGAGGATGTCTTGTTTAAGTTGCCATGTCCCAGAATATGTGAGAATGTCCTGAAAATGTTGATTCTCAGATGTCCTGAGGACTACATTAATTTCACATATTGAAGATATTCCCACTGCATTTTTCAGAGGGCTTCCAATGTAAAATATTCTGAGAATATTTGTTCTCAAATCTACAAATTTTATTTTTTTGACACTGCACATCTGAAAGCATGCATATTATTTAATTTTCATACATATTTTGGTAAGAGTTGTTTCTAAATGCTTTTCAATGAAAATATTGATATCCAGGTTATTCTTGTTATTTCGTTAATTTTAACTGCTATTTTTTCTGGCATTTTTACAAATATATTTAGGCATGGGAAAGATATTTTCAATGGATTACCAGTTTCTAGAGTTCTAAATAACACACACATATATATATATATATATATATATTTTTAAATTGCTGCTTGTATAATTACTTGCAGATTACAAATGTTCATATAAATGTAGGCAAAATTAGAAAAAAAAAATTTTTTTTAAACAGGGAGGAAAATTCTTTTTAATAGCATATACTGGCCCACCAGCAGCTCAGTGGTACAGTCCCTGAACACTGCTAGTTTGGTCGGAGGTTCGAATTCCATGAATGGGTTGGCTGTACCCGCATTTTCGTGGTTTTCCTCATGTGTAACATGTTAATATGAGCCAGTTTCTCTTAAAAAGTCCTCCACGAAGATATTCCTCTCTTCCGTGGAGTGCCTTAGGGCATAACACATAAACAATAATAATAAATAGCATACACTCTTAATGGTATTGAATTACTGTCATGCGATAATTTCAGAGTAAAAAGAATTCTCTCTGATAACTATCCACAATTTCAAAAATTTTGTTTTCAATAGAGATTGACATCTTACAGAACTAATGCTTAACCTTCCAGCACGCATGCGTCGTATTTTTTACGACATCTGTTATTTTACTGTTTTCGTCACGAAAAATGACAGAAATAAGTGAATATTGATAATAAATTTGTTAAGAAATAAAATATTAACCTTATTATTACAAAATACAAATGATATCACATTCAAATATAAGTAAATTATTCTTTTAAGTTCTTCTGTTAGTCAGATAGAAATGCAATGATGTATTTCATTATACAAAATTTAAAATTTATTATTTAATAATTATATTTTAAAATCGAAGCTAATTTTAATATTCATCTAAGGCAAGTATAGACAAATAAAAAAGGAAAATACACTCACCTTGGTAGGAAAAAACGTTTACAAGAAAATTTATTTCTTACTGGTTACAAAAACTCATTTTGAACTAACTTTAATTATAACATTCTTATTTATTTCTAAAAAATGGAAATAAAAGAAAATAAGGAATGGTAATACTTGGAATAGAGTAGAGTAGAGTAATAATGGAAAAACAGAATTTTAAAGCTATTTATTTCTCAATGTTTGAAGTTCACATTGCATTCCATGCAAATAATGTTAGTAATAAAATGACGTTTGCTTGTGTATCTAAGGCACGTTTTGCATTTCACAGATGCTGATGATCTCTTTTTTTTTTCTCTGACACATGAATATAAGACAATTAATAACACAAAATTACAAAATATTTGAGAAAAAAATATTTTCCAAATTTTCACCCACAACCACACGTATGTCGTAACTTTTACAAAAAAGCTGCCAAGTAGCATAAAAGCCCAGTAAAAAAAAAAAAGAAAGAAAGAAAGAAAAGTGAAATGACTTCCTGTTGGTACATTCCAGGATGTGGGGAAGGATAGAAAGGAGGAACAGAAATGATCTTCAGATGTCTCAGCTTCGATATGCGAAAAATGTGCTTTAAAAACCGAATCTGTCGTAAATATTGCACAAATGCGTGTGCTGGAAGGTTAATATTCATATTTACTTATATTCTCGAAAATGTAGGTCACTTTCAGAAGTGGTTGTAGGTGACGTTCTTATACATTTATTTATTAATACTCTCAGATTCCAAAATTTATTAATATTCTCAGAAATATTAGTGGTTGTCAAAATGTATTAATTTATGTCATACCAGCAATGTTTTACATTTTAATGCAAATGAATTCCTCATTATTGAACCACTGTTCCATTAATTATTTTATGAGATAAAGGGAAAAAATTATGAAATAAGTGCTGTTTATTATGGAAGGGAATAATGTAAAAAGTTCTGTAGAACTATATTCTTTCACAGCATTGCACATTCTATCTGAGCAAACAGCTAGTTCCTAAAATAACCATCATATTCTTCCACTGAAGGTCTGATTTGAAAAGTAAAGATGGTTACACCATACAGATTAGATGTTCTATGGATATTTTGTTGTATATAAGGTGAGTTCAGTTGTAATACTTACTTTTTTGCTTTTGAATTTATGTTGTTTATAATTTTCACAGTTAAATTTATTATCGATCTTCAGCTCTATATTTAGTGAGTTGTTAACATTCTGTCATAAACATTCTATAATTCTTTAAAAACTCTATACTGACACTTAACGTTTTTCGTCTGGCTTTAGATTGTAAACATTCCAAATGGGAAGTGAATTATGCATATATCACAATTACATGTTTTCAAATACTTGATTTGTTCTGCCATCCAAGTGTTTATTAACAGGTGAAATACAGTGCCATAAATTTATTCAGTTTTATTATTATTATTATTTAAACTGCTTTACCAGTTTTATCTGTGCTGTTTATTTTTATTGAAAGCATAACTGTTCACATTTGTTTTCAGACACTTGTTTTTGAAATTTATGTGAAAAAAAAAATAAATTAAGACTTCATATTTTGCTCACATGTATTATTATTTATTTTAATATTATAGAAGATTCCCCCCCCTCCAACTACATGTTGCAAAAAAGTATTTTTCTTAAAATTAAGAATATTTTGAAATGTAATTTATCTAGAAAATGTTGGAAAAGAACTTGCATTAACTTTTAACCGACCATGTGAACTTTTGTTGCACAGAAGGTAATGCGCTGTCTGTGCAACTTTTAATTTTAAAGCATCAAAAAAGAGAAGAACTACTGAGACTTTTTTACAGCTGACTAGAAATTGAACTTAAGCATGTATTCTTTTCCACTGATACAGTAAAGAGATGCAAATTTGCAAAAAAAAAAAAAAAAAATAGAAATTTGAAAAAAAAAAAAAAAAAATGTAAATACATTAAACATATAAATTGCATGAACACTGCTAAATAGTAACAGTACAATACTTTTTGAAGCAGCTGTTATTATATAAACATGTTTTACAAGCAAATACATCAATAAATCATTTCTAAAGAAAAACATAAAAATGGTTGAAAATTTTAACTGCTGCAAATTCTAAATCTCTGTTTCACATACAGTTGTTATATTTAAGTTTAGAACATTATAGGCATGTTGGCTTCCTACACAGTAATTTTGTCACCCTACCCCACAAAAAGCCCATTTTATATTTTTGAAGAACTAAATCATCATAAATTGATATTAACTCTCTGGTTTATTGAGATTAGAAGTTACTATGAAATACAATTCATGAGATTCTGTAGCTGCCATTTGATATTATCTTGTACAGGTCTGGACTTTAATGATTTCTTAAATATAGAATTTTCCTTTCCTTCTACATTTTTCTTCTTATTTTCTAGCGTTGATGTATGATGTAATAGCTGCTGTACATAAAATAATTCTTCTTCTTTTAGCTCTCAAACTCTTCTTTTTAAAACTAGTGTTTTTAAACTAGTTTTAAAAAGAAGAGTTTGTTTTTAAAATTAGTGTAAAAACACTAGTTTTAAAAACAAACTCTTCTTTGACTAGTTACACTAGTTTTACACTAGTGTTTTTACACTAGTTTTAAAAACAAACTTTATAGTGCTATGTTCATACATATGTTTACTTTTATCTAAAACTCTTTTATTTCTAAAATTTTAACTTTTGCTGCTGTCAGTATTTTTTGATAAGGTTGATTCACTATATTGTTCAGATTCAATGCAGTCTTCCTCTGAAATACTATCTCTTATTGTCACTTCTGACTTCATTACATTGTACCATTATCATTTCTTCAAAGTCTTGATTGCTATCATGCACATTACTTTGTAAGCATGACCTTGCTATACAAATGCTTTGCAGAATTTGTAACATAAACAGACATCCACTGTCTAATGACGTGGTTGAACTAAAAATTGTTTCTCTTTCAAATACTTATAATACATATGCATTGCAACAAGGGCCAAAAAAACATCATTTGTTTGGTCTAGGTAAACTGATAAGAATGAGGATGAGTTTATTTTGAAATTACCAAAAGATTTATAAATGAAAGTCTCAAAAGTCTGGAGGCTTAGCATAAGCCTGTTACTGTGCTACTGAAGTGTCCTACCTTCCCTCTAGCTGCTTTAACATAATAAATACCATGGATAGAAGTTGTATTTAATGTAAAGTACATTTCATATAAAGTATTTTATGGAAGAACTTTAAAACTCATTTTTTTTATTCTGAAGCTATTTTAAAAAATTAATTAATTAAAAAAAATGCTTTGTGCATTTTCATTTCATGGTTTCAGTTTAGTATGCATTGCATGAAATGTGAAAAAACTGATGTCTTGCCTTTAACATCTAGTATTATTTTTTTCCCCAAATAAATTTAAAAAACACTTTGCAAAACCAATTTCAAGCACTAGTATTATCAGTATCAATGAATTGTGTACTGGCTGAAATTTTTTTATGTAGTAATACATACAGTTTCAAAATATTATGCATGATCAGATTGCTTATTATTTTACTGAAGCAATAAATTTATACTAAATAGTTTGAATAATTATATAAAAATAACAGTTTGTATAGTTTTGTTAAAAATATGCATGGTTGAAATAATATTTTAAGCTAGTTTATAGTTCAGTTTTAAAACATGTACGATTAGAGGTTTTTTTTTTTTTTGAATATTTAATAAAATATAAAGCACTTTTAGAATTACATATCGTTTTAAGCTTTGGCTTGTGACTGAAGACAAAATATGGTCATTCACTCAAATGCTTATGACAGTTTTTAAAGTTTTCTCATAAATATTCTTAGCATTTTTATTGTATTTTAAATACTTTAGTTATGTATATGTTATATATAGAATGTATCAATTACACATTTAGGAGAGAATACTCACTACCTGCGGAACCAAACAAGTGTGAGAGATATTGTAACATTAGAGAACATGACTTTAACTGATGCTTAGTTCAATAATTTAATGATATCTGAGAAATACAGGGCACTTTTAGATGTAGGCATCTTAAGAAATGATGGACTTCATGAGACATGTACATGGTTTTATTATTTTTTAAATTTAATTTATATATTTTTAGTTAAGAATGAAAAATGGATTTTCAAATGTTCATATGAAAGAATTCTGCTTAATTATAAAGTTTGACACTTAAGAAAAAGTGAACTAAATTTAAAATATGCAGTTATCCTTTTAATTATATATATACGTAGCGTATTCGGAAACTAAGTACCATTTCATTCTAGCGCTGTGGTAGGCGTCCCGCACATGCGCACTAGTCTTTCTTGTTCACTGACTTTCAATTGTCGCCATTTTGGACTCTATGTTGTGTTTTCAGTTTGCTGTGCACATTCAAAATGTTTAAGACAATTAGTTCTCCCGCTGACTGTGAGATTCGTGCCGTGATTAAATTTTTGAACACGAGGAATGTTAAACGGGCCGAAATTTATCGTCAAGTGACAGAAGTTTACGGTGAATACGCAATAAGTGATGGAATGGTGAGAAAGTGGGTAAGAATGTTTAATGCAGGTCGAACAAATGTCCACGCCGAGTCTCGGAATGGTCGGCCTTCTGTTATCACCGATGATTTGGTAAGGAAAGTTGATGAAGCAATTCATGAGAACAGACACTTCACAATGACAACTCTTTCAGAGGCATTTCCACAAATTTCATGTACTGTTTTGTTCGAAATTGTGTCTGACCGCTTAAATTATCGCAAACTGTGTTCCCGATGCGTTCCAAAAATGCTCACTGATGTTCACAAAACAAAGCGACTTGGTAGTGCCCTGACATTTCTCACGTGGTACAGTGATGAGGGAGAAAACTTTTTAAACCAAATTGTGACAGTGATGAAACTTGGGTGTGTCATTTCACACCAGAATCGAAACAACAATCGATGGAGTGGAGACACACTCATTCTCCGAAAATACAAAAGTTCAAAGTGACAATGTCATCACAAAAAATCATGTGCACTGTCTTCTGGGATAGGAAAGGCTTACTGAATTTCTTCCCAGAGGTGAAACCATTAATGCGGCACGATATTATGAGACTTCAACAAAACTAAGGCATGCCATTCAAAACAAATGCAGAGGAATGCTCAGTAAAGGAATTGTGTTGCTCCATGACAATGCTCAGCCCCATACTGCTGGTGTCACTCAATCGTTAATTCGACAGTTTCATTGGGAGCAGTTCGATCACCCGCTGTACAGCCCAGACTTGGCACCGTCTGACTATCGCTTGTTCCTGCACATGAAGAGCGAGCTTGGTGGCAAGCACTTTGGATCTGACGATGACACGAAAAATGCTGTGGAGTCGTGGTTATCGAAACTGGCGGGAAGTTTCTTTGACGATGGTATACAAAAACTGGTCACCCGCTATGACAAGTGTTTGATCATTGGCGTAAACTATGTTGAAAAATAGTTTAACACATGTATTTTCATGTAAAAATAAAATTGGATTCGAAAAAATTGTTTTACTACTTTTTTTTTTTTCCAAAACGGTACTTAGTTTCCGAATACGCCTCGTATACATATTGGGCCATATAAAGTCTCCGTGTGTTTTTGACACTAGATGGTGTTGTTGCCCAACACTCACCCAATTCTCTCAAATGAACATGTACTTAAAAGGTGACATTTTGCTTCCATGCTTGCAAAGATAGTTTTCTAATTCGCTGCTTGTGTAAAAAGTTATATTAATTTAAAAATGAGTGAAATACCTAAAGAAATATGCTATGCGATACTTTTTTACTATTGAAAAAAGGCAAAAACATGCCAAAAAATTTGTTAAGTGTATGGTGAGAAAGTCGTGCGATAATGAATGACCCAGAAATGGTTAGCTCGATTCTGTTCCAGAAATTTTGATGTCAAAGATACACCTCGCTCTGGTCGGCCAGTTACTGAAAAAGTCAATGAAATTTGGAGGAGCAAAACTGGCACACAAGCTGTCGGGAAATAACATGAACATGAACCACATGACAGTTTGGAAACATTTGAAGAGATGGCTACAAAAAGAAGCTTCATTTTTGGGTGCCACATGAAGAATTGTCCATTATGAGCTGCTGCAACCTTGCAAAACCATCAATTCATCCCTGTAGTGTGCACAACTCGACCATTTGAATGAAGCAATACAGAAAGAGTGACCAGAATCAGCCAACACAAAGGAAGTTGTGTTCCATCATGATAATGCGTGGCCACACACATCTTTGATGACCCAGAACAAATTGATGGAACTTTTTTGGGAGTTTTGATGCATCCACTGTTTAGCCTGGACCCTTGCACCACCTCACTAACATTTGTTTCGGTATCTGCAAAACTCTAGTGATGGTAAAAAAATTGGCCGACCAAAGTGCAGCTGAAAATCACTTGGCCGAGTTTTTCGATGATAAGGAACAGAAGCTCTATGACGATGGAATTATGAAGCTACCAGAAAAATGGCAAAAGGTAAAAACACTGATAATAATGGTCAATATATACCTGATTAAAATTCATTTTCAATAAAGAAAATTTTTGCTAAAAAATGTACCAAAACACTACGGAAACTTTTTATATGGCCCAATATTGCTACAGTACAAAGTCCGTAATCCGGATGCCCATAATCCGGAATGATCTATAATCCAAACCTCAAACACACAAACTTTTTTTTTTGTATGCTTTATGCATACAGATTTGATTTTTTTTCCTTCCATAATAAATTTATGTAGTGATTATGTGCCGAGGTGGAGAGTTTCGAAAACGACCAAGATTGCAATCTTGTTTTCTTCCCTCCCCCCAAGGCAAGGATGTCAAACTCGCGGTCCGCGGGCCGCATGCGGCCCACAACAAATATTTTTGCGGCCCGGCCAATATATCGGCAAATAATAATATATAATAATAAAATAACATATCGACAAAGAAAAAAATGAAATGTTTACTGCTAAGTAATTAACGATAACTTATTCAGTGTAGTTAGATTACTCACAGCGAGCTGACACACACACAACTTAAATTACAAATGCGTGTGAGTAGATTGCGTTCAGCTACCTTCGGCTTTTGGGGGACACGTGCACTCAGAACTTGTACGCATCCCCCCGATAGCCGAATGTGGACGAACTCATGGTATCAGTTTTCCAATCATAGTTTTGTACGATATATTGGTGCATGCATGTGCATGCACTTTGCTTTATTATTAATTATTACTTAATTCATATTGTTACGGATTTCATAGTTATTTATTTATTTAGTTTTTTTTATTTAGAATTGTAATTAGATTTGCTTCATGTTGCCTTAGCAACGCAGACGATTTTTGAAAAGACAGCTGCGTTGGAAGGTTAAAAATAGAACAGCACGTGCATTTAATACCTAATAAATAAATATCTCGTAATTGCTGTTGCCATCCACAAAAATCCAGATATTTATAGATGTTTCCAGTATATTCGAGAAATTAATTATAAAGCTTATAAAAGCCGAGAACAAACAACTCATCTCAGTAGTAGCTGTAGTTCTAGCGAACTGTTTGTTTACTTAATGCTGTGATCGATTTGTAGCGATTTCGCTGTGAGATAGAATTAGTTTCTCTGTTTTGAATTGATTTTTGCTAAACGTTTGACATTTTGTGATATTGTTAGAATATTTTTGAAGAAATATTTCAGCATTTTGATTTATCTCTTGTGGAAAGAATATATTTTTGTTTACTTTTTAACGTTAATTGTGTTTATTCCAGCCCTTTGTATTCAGTATGTCTATATCAAAACCAAGTGGTAGTAAAATTAAACGAAAAATCGCTGACGAACATAGAATATTCTAATTAAAATGGGAATTAGAATATTTTTGCGGTGAAATATAAGATAAAATAATCTGCTTGATATGTAATAATACTATTAATGTACCAAAGTTATATAATATTAAGAATTTTAACTTTTTTGAGGAATTACTGGAACTAATACCGATGCCTGGTACTACCACAGGAGAAGATATATTTACTTGTGTTTTTGGACTTCTGCAGAAATACAATCTACCTTTGGCAAAATTAAATTCTGTAGCTACAGATGCTGCTCCATCAATGACAGGGAAAAACAAGGGCTTCGTAGCATTACTAAGAAAAAAATTAGTGAAATTCACGGTTCAAACATTCATCATATGCATTGTATTATACATCAAGAAGTTCTATGTACGAAAGTAATAAATATGGAGAATGTTTTGTCATATATAACAAAAGTTATAAATTTTATAAGATCTTGAGATTTAAATCAGCGTCAATTCACTGCTTTCTTAAGTGAGTTAGATAGTGAATATTCGGATTTGTCCTACTATACCGAGGTACGTTGGTTATCTTGCTCCAAGATTCTCAAACAATTCTGGGATTTGAAAGAAGAAATATGTCAGTTTTTAAAAACGAAAAATCAAGACGTAAGTTTGTTTTACGATCTAATATGGATACAAGATTTATCTTTCTTGGTTGATATAACCAAACACTTAACCGATTTAAATTTATCGTTACAAGGAAAAGATCATATCATTACGAACATGTTTGACATAATTAAAGCATTCAAATGTCAACTAGTTCTTTGGGAAAAACAACTTAAAAATGAAGATTTGAC
>KK115782.1:229824-241367 GCA_000611955.2 Stegodyphus mimosarum | reverse complement strand
TTTTTTTTTGCGGCCCGTCTAAAGTTAAACCTTGTTTGTTTGGCCCAAGTGTACCTATGAGTTTGACATCCTGCCCTAAGGTATGCAATAGCATGTGCAGTTTCTCCAAACTTATTGTATCAGTTTACTGCAGACAGCTTGTCCTAAGAGGTTTCTTATAGTTTGGTTGCTCGTTACATTTTGTTGTTGATTCTTTTGTTGTACAGTGTGCTTTTAAGCTTTAAACAGCAATAAAAGTGCAGGAGAGCTTTCAACAGCAATAAAGGTCCTATAAAAATAATGGAAGTAAACAAAATCTCAGTCGTGATCATAACAAAGCCAGAAAGGCTTGTTGGTCTGACCTTCAAAATAGTTATTATAAAGAATGGGGTCGAAGCCTAATGGAATGGAATCTTTGTTAGAAAGTACAAAGGATGTCATTTGAAATCATCACACCTATTTTCTGCGTTAATGGACGGGGAAGGAGAAAACTGCTGTGAAACTGGAAAAGCATTTCAGGCAGTTTGGTATTATTAAGTGACGATCATGACAAAGTGATGATTGAATGGGTCAGACAGCATCGCAGCGAGGGCATGCCATTGACGGCTCTAATGCTAATGGCTCAAGCCAAAATATTTCATGAAGAAATTAATTTAAACACTGAATGCACATATTCGACAGGTTGGTCAACAAAATTTAAAAATCACCAATCTATAAGACAAAAATTTCAGGTGAAAATGCTTCAGCTGATATAGAAGCTGCTGAAAAATTTGCAGATGAATTCATTGAACTCATTACTTGTAAACAATTATCTCCAGAACAAATTTACAATGCTGATGAAACTGGTCTTTTCTGGCAATATGTACTGCGAAATACCTCAGCAACCTCTACAGGAAAGGCTCCAACTAGTATCAAAGTGAGACTAACAATTTTAGCGTGCGCATATGCTGCATAACGCACAAGTGCAAACTTTTCGCAATTGGAAAACATGCACGACCTTGAGCATTTAAAGGAGTAACAATTTTCCCCGTTATGTATAGTGCAAATAAAAAAGCATGGATGCCACAAGCGTTGATGAATGATTGGTTTGAAAATCATTTTATACCGAGTTGTTTTACCTGATGACTCAAAAATAGTCCTGACTGTTGACAACAGTTCGGCACATACTTCACTTAAAGTTTTAAAGAAAGATAATGCATCCATATTATTCATCCCTCCAAACTGTACGGCTATCATTCAGCCTATGGATATGGGAATAGTGCATGCATTGAAATGCAAATATAAAGTAGCATTTTTAAAATCTATGTTAAATTTCTTGAACAATGACAAGACTATTCAAGAATTTTTGAAATATTTTAGCATAAAATCTGCTGTATGGAGCATTGCAAGATCGTGAGAAGATGTGTCTCCAGATACGTTAAAAAATACTTGGCATAATTTATGGCCAGCTACCATATTTCATAGTGAGGACGATGAAGATGATAGGCACGAATTTGAAGGTTTTCGGACATTGCAAACTAAAGGTGAAATTTTCCAGTTATTGGATTCTGTAAAGAAATGTGGAGAAGCAATAATAAATGAAGATGATATAACAGAAGTTTTTCATTGCAACAACAATGCCCCAATCATCAATCAATTAACGGACAGCGAAATCTGTAGTATGGTTCTAGATCCAGAAAATACCGCTTCCAATAGTGAAGAAAGTGACAGAGAGGCTATTGAAAATGAAAAAATTTCGATTGACAAGTTAGTCGGTATTCTCAACACAGGACTAGAACAGTGGAACTTTCCACTGAACAAGAAATTATGTCTGTTTATAGAATTAAAGAGAAAGTATTAGCACAAAAAACGAAGCAACTTAAACAACTTACATTGAAAGAAATGTTTAATAAAGTAAAAAAAAAATTTTTTTTTGTAAAATTTGATACCCTTTAGATCACAATTGCTCTTTATTTCATAAATTACTGTTTCATATTCTTAATTATATAATTTCTGTATGCCATCTTACCAGATTAAATTGATGATCTATAATCCGGAGAAACCCCTAATCCGGAATCGCCGAGGTCCCGACAAGTCTGGATTACGGACTTTGTACTGTATTTATTTCTAATGCACTGTCATAAATGCTAAAAACTCAGATACTATAATAACAGTAATCTCTTCTCACACATGAAACATTTTTGATACTTTCTGATTATCTGCATTCATAGCATTAACATTTGCTAAACTTGCAAGAGTATATATAGGATAATAGCAAGTCATGAATATGCATACCACACACATGTATTTACATGCTTTACATTTAATGTTTATTTCTGAATAGTATTTTACTGGCTAAAAAATATGCGAACATCAGCCATTTGCAATCTTCTGAAATTTATGTGTTTAAATAGTTTAATGTTTGTTTATGTTTTAATTTGTTTAAATTTATTATGAGTTATTCAATTTAATTGCGATTTTTTTTTTAATTTTAGGTGCTGCAAAAGGCAAAGGCAAAGATGCAGTTTTTCATTCAAGAGTTCTTATATATGTCATCTTTTACATGCTTCAAAATAAATTATTTTGCAGTAATTTAAAGAAAATGTGATTAACTGGATCAATTAAAAACTAATTTGAAATTTGAAAAGTGTGTTTCTTCTGCACTTAACCATACCATAAAGATCTAAATTTCTAAATGTGTTTATTTTTCATGCAAATAAATAGATTTACCAAAATTTATCATATTAATATCTGACGGATGATTTAGCATTATAAGATTTGGTTGAATTACTCTTTGTAAAGTCTCTCTACAGTTGAAATTACAGAGATAAGCGGCTAAACATTTTCTTTATTCCACATTAAATAATTTTATCTAGTAAATTTACAATACTCATACATTAAAAGTAAAAGAATACTTGCATTTTCATTGAAAATACAAAATTCTTTAGAAAATTTTAAAAACTGATACACATAGAAAATTCTCAAATTGAAAAATGTTATATATGAAATATTTCATAAATGAAGCTAAAATATTTTTATAATTTATTGACCATAATTTACAGCTCGTTTTTATATATAGTCACAGATTAAGATAGCAGTGCTTCTCTCACTATGATATAAATCCACATATTTTAATGTCTCTTTTGAGACCAAATGAAAAATGAATTTAACTTTGTCATAAGCATTGAGAGTTAAAAAGAGCTCATCTCAAAATAAAATAAATTAACAAATTTATAGGCAATTTTACACAGCATATATTAAGCAGAAAAAATAAACTGAATATATTTAGAAGTGTTTACAATTGGTAGAGTTAATTTCAGAATAAAATGCCTGAATGGAATTACATTAAACATAAAGTTGAACTTCATTTAGTCTTTCTGTACTGCATAAAATGCATATTTAAATTTTATAACACTCATACTGATGATTAAAGTAGCAATTACTGTTTTATTTTGCTTTGAAATGAATGGTTAGTAATAAAATACTGGATGAGATAACCATTAACAGGTGCAAAACTTTAAAAATTTACAAAGTTTAATTTGGTGCTGATTTCAAGTGCTGATTTCATTTTATTGAATTTTGCATAAACTAATACCAATCAATGCACATTATTTTCAAACCTTTAAAAAAAAAAATCCAAAAGGGCTATAAGTCTTGAACTAAAACTTCATACTTCCCATTATATACTTGTTTCACTTTTCATTCAATGAAAAGTGAATGAATGAAAAGTGAATATTGCATTACAATATCTTACATCTTACAATTTGGCAATATTTATCTTCCAAATCTAATCTGTTGTTGATTAAAAAGCTAAGCTATTTAAAAGCAATACACACAGTTCTTAATATTATTATTTTACTTTTTAAGCTGAATCATTTAAAATGTATTTAATTCATGACTCATCTAATTAAAAACAATATATATTTCTCTATAATATATGAATATTTGTTCACTTACAAAATCACTTCATTTCTTCACTTTTCAAACACAGAGGAGATATATAACCTTCCGGGGTCAGAATCCTATAAAATGTTTCACTATTTCCCCTCGGCCATCTCTATTGATAATCTCCACTCATAAACCACTTGAAATTTTAAGCCCTTTCGGTATATAAAAATATTTTTACGTGTCAGCAGATAGAATTTTAAAAGCGCTTCCGGAGTTACCTTTCTAAGGACGCAGAAAATTATTAACAGTGTCAGCAACATAATTTTTACAACTCAATATTAAATATATAAGTAAGCTTGCAGCATTTTCATATAATAAAAGTACTTATTCTTGTTTACTTATTCTGATTATTATATTATAAAAAAGCCTGATGTGTACAGCACGACTTCCTTGTGCGGAATATTAAATTATACACACTTTGTATTTCATTTAAACTTATTAGATTGAATTAAATCTACTTCATCAATAGCGCATAAACCACAATAGAATAAATGCACTCTTTAAAATTCACTATATTTGTTTATCATAGCAAAACTCTGGTGCTAACTTCACTTAACAGTGTTACATCTCATTCATTTTATAACTCAGAATGCACAAGAAATACAGTACAAAGTTTGTAATCCAGATGTCCATAATAAGGAATGATCTTTAATCCGGACCTCAAAGCCCCAAACTTTTTTTTTGTATGCTTTAGGCATGTGCATTTGATTTTTTTCCTTCCATAATAAAACATGTGGAGATTTTCGAAAACGGCCGAGATTGCAATCTTTTTTTCTTCCCTGCCTCTAAGGTATGCAGTAGCAGATGCAGTTTCTCCAAATGCATTGTATCAGTTTACTGCAGACAGCTTGTCCTAAGAGGTTTCTTATCGTTTGGTTGCTCATGATATTTCGTTGTTGATCCTTTTGTGGTACTGTGTGCTTTTAAGCTTTAAACAGCAAGAAAAGTGCAGGAAAGCTTTCAACAGCAATAAAGGTCCTATAAAAATAACGGAAGTAAACAAAATCTCAGTCGTGATCATAACAAAGACAGAAAGGCTTGTTGGTCTGACCTTCGGAATAGTTTTATTAAGAACAGGGTCAAAGCCTAATGGAATCTTTGTTAGAAAGTACAAAGGATGTCATTCCCAATCTCCACACCTATTTTCTGCGTTAATGGATGGGGAGGGGACGAAATTGCTGTGAAACTGGAAAAGTATTTCAGGCGGTTCGGTATTTTGAGGATACAGAATAGTGAAGGGTCTGGATTTCAAAGAGATAAGCCAGGCTAAAATTATCTTTACTGATTCTAAGGCATTTCAGTTAATGTCGCAGATTGCGCTGTTCCTTAATCTTCTAATTGGATCCGGGTTATTATTTTTTGAAGACTATTAGAGCAATTTTATAAAAATTATGCTTGAACTTTCGATTATGTCAAAAAGAGTTTCCAATTCTGGAGCTGCCAAAGGATCTACAAAGCGAAAACATATTTCGATGTGCATCAAACAAAAAGTGGAATTGCTGCAAAATATGTGAAGAGTTTGGCATATACGGTTGCTTATGTCAACCGTATATGACATAAGCAAAAAGAAAAAGGAACTTTTTGAATTTTTTGTGGATTCCGATACCCCACTGGCAATGAATAACAGAAAAAGGGTTCGTTATGGTAAAAGTGACGATCATGACAAAGTGATGATTGATTGGGTCAGACAGCGTCGCAGCGAGGGCGTGCCATTGATGGATCCAATGCTAATGGCTCAAGCCAAAATATTTCATGAAGAAATGAACTTAAACACTGAGTGTACACATTCAACAGGTTGGTTAACCAAATTTAAAAATCGCCATGGTATAAGACAATTAAAAATTTCAGGTGAAAAAGCTGATGCTGATGCTGAAGCTGCTGAAGAATTTGCAGATGAATTCATTGAACTCATTACTTGTAAACAATTATCTCCAGAACAAATTTACAACGCTGATGAAACTGGTCTTTTCTGGCAATATGTACCGCGAAATACCTTGGCAACCTCTACAGAAAAGGCTCCAACTGGTGTCAAAGATTCCAAAGCGAGACTAACAATTTTTGCATGCGCAAATACTGCAGGAACGCACAAGTGCAAACTTTTCGTAATCGGAAAACATGCACGACCTCGAGCATTTAAAGGGGTAATGATTTTCCCCGATATATATAGCGCAAATAAAAGAGCATGGATGACACAAGCGTTGATGAATGATTGGTTTGAAAATCATTTTATACCCGACGATCGGCGACATTTGAATTCGGTTGTTTTACCTGATGACTCAAAAATAGTCCTGACTGTTGACAACTGTTCGGCACATACTTCACTTAAAATTTTAGTGAAAGATAATGCACCCGTATTATTTTTCCCTCCAAACTGTACATCTATCATTCAGCCTATAGATATGGGAATAGTGCACGTGCTGAAATGCAAATATAAAGTAGCATTTTTAAAATCTATGTTAAATTTCTTGAACAATGCCTAGACTATTCAAGAATTTTTGAAATATTTTAGCATAAAATCTGCTGTGTGGAGCATCGCAAGATCGTGGGAGGATGTGTCTCCAAATACATTAAAAAATGCTTGGCATAATTTATGGGCAGCTACCATATTCCATGGTGAGGGCGATGAAGATGATAGCTGCGAATTTGAAGGTTTCCGGACATCGCAAACTAAAGGTGAAATTTTCTAGTTATTGGATTATGTAAAGAAATGTGGAGAAGCAGTAATAAATGAAGATGATATAACAGAAGTTTTTCATTGCAACGACAATGCCCCAATCATCAAGCAATTAACGGATGGCGAAATCTGTAGTATGATTCTAGATCCAGAAAATACCGCTTCCGATAGTCAAGACAGTGACCGAGAGGTTATTTAAAACGAAAAAATTTCGATTGACAAGTTAGTCAATATTCTCCACACAGCAATTACAGGGCTTGAATAGTGGAACTTTGTAACTGAACAAGAAATTATGTCTGTTTATAGAATTAAAGAGAAAGTATTAGTACAAAGAACAAAGCAACTTAAAGAACTTACATTGAAAGAAATGTTTAATAAAGTAAACAAATAAATATTAAGCGTTTTTCTTGTAAAATTTTATACCTTTTAGATCATAATTGCTCTTTATTACATAAATTACTGTTTCATATTTTTAATTGTATAATTTCTGTATGCACTCTTACCAGATTTAAATTGATGATCTATAATCTGGAAAAACCCTTAATCCGGAATCGCCGAGATCCCGACGAGTCCGGGTTATGGACTTTGTACTGTAGCATCCGAAGAAGTATCTAATCATTGCCACATGTTCTATTCAAATAGTGTGATAAATGTATAAAAGAAATTAAACAAACAAACAAAAAGAAACAGTTTTTCACAGATGATTCAGTATATCTCGTTCAATTAATTCAGTTCTCACTTCACAACAAGACAAAAATAGACAAAAACTCAAAATATCTATATTACAATTTGTCAACTTCAATGTCAAAATGGATATTGTCATTGAAATATAATACCTGAAGTTTTTCGTGATTACAATACTTCCTTTTTACTTCGTACAAGGAAGTAAAAATAATTTCTTTTCAATATTTCTTATTTTTCTATAGTAACCATAGCAGAAGGACCTGACACTACCTGTAGAAAATAAGTAGGTTTTTAGGTCCTTCACACACTTTCACAGGAATGTAAGAAAGATTCCTGAAAATATACTGGGATGTGACATTAAGGAGTCAGGACTACATGCTTAGGAGTTGAAAGAGATATGCAGGGATATAGTAACCAGTATTTCAAATCCTGATAACACATTGGGATGTGAAATTAAGCACTTAGGTGGATGAGTTTAGGAGAAAAATGGGATATGGGATATCCTGAGAACGTTATATGTAGGATTTCAGATCCCAATAACATCCCATATGTTGTCGATGGGAGGCAGTAGGACATCCTACCCAAGTCCCTTCAACACCATATGGGATGTTATCAAGATTTGAAACACTAGTTACAACATCCCAGGATATCCCTTTAACCTCCTAAATACATACTCCCGACTGCTTAATGTCACATCCCAGTAATCTTCCTTACATTCTAGTGAAAGTGTGTGAAGGTGTTGTGATGACTTAAAACCTGCTTGTTTTCTACCGACAATCTCAGATCCTACTCTTATGGTTACTACAGAAAACATAAAATTTTGAGATGATTAATACAACTAGTTTTGATAAGCAAAATTTCAATTTATTTAATAATTTGTAAATATATCCAAAAGTAAGCAAAGTACTTAAAATGAATTTTCAGTACCAAACATTATGAAAAACTTTTGCTTTTATTTTTAAATCTTTCAATTATTTTTAAACATTCAATAGCCCAAATTGAATTCTTCAATACATTCATAATTAAATTATTCTTCAAAATCAGTTTCTAATTTCAGTTACTTTGTATTCAAAATTCAATAATAAAATTAACCATTTAACAATCTTTACAGATTTAATGCATCAGCTGTCTTTAAATCATGTAAGGAATTTAGTCTATAAGGTATTTCTCCCTCCTTCTTGGCATGCCAAGTCAGCATGCTGGGCACTTTTTCCAGAGGTCCATGGTTCGAGTTCCAGCGAAGGTGTTGCTCATTTTTCAATACTCTTGCTTCAAAAAAAATCCTAATGACTCTACAAGTCTTTTGGCAAGACTGTTGGGAAACTGTTAAAAGGAAATTTTATTTTTAACTAAATCAATTCCTATCCATAGAATAAATACTTCTGTTACATGAAAATGCTGTAGGTTTATTTACATATTTAATATTTAGTTGTAAAAATTATGTTGTTGACATTGTTAATAATTCTGTGTATCATTAGAAAATCTAGAAGCTCTTTTAAAATTGTATCTTTCTCCTCACACATTAAAAAAAAAAAAACTGAAAGGGTTTAAGTTTTCCAAAAGGGCTACATTTTACAAATACTAACACAGAGAAGTTATAAATCTTCTGTATATCTGGAAAGTGAGAAATATATCATGTAAAAATATTTAATGTTTTTAATCAGATATATCATCAACTAAATGCATTTTAAATCAATCAGAGTAAAAAGTAAATAATAATAATAATATTCTTAAGAACTGTGTGTATTGCTTTTAAATAGCTTAACTTGTTAATCAATACAGGATCAGATTTGAAAGGTAAATATCTTACATTTTTCCAAATGGCAAGAGACTTAAAAGAAAAGTGAAACAAGTTTACAGTGAACAATATGAAGTCATATATCAAGACTAATAGCCCTTATGGATTAAAAGAAAGTTTGGAAATAATTTGCACTGGTTCATTGGTATTAGTTTATGCAAAATTCAATAAAATGATATTTGATAGTTGAAATCAGCATCAAATTAAACTTTGCAAATTTGTAGTGTCTTGCACCAGTTAACCCTTTCTGGCATGCTACCTTTTAAAGTTGAAATTTCGACAAAAAAAAAAAAAAGGTAGGCAGTCTAATCAGGCCTCGAGGAGTACACAGGTAAAATTTTGTGAATTTTGTTGAATTTTCTCTTATCATTTTAATTATGTGAGTGTGCCCAAAGTAGGCACACTGAATGAAAAGAGCTTTGAAAAAAGTGCTGAAACAATCACTGCTGGGAATCACGTAAAAGAGTAAGAAATTTTGCCTACGATTAAAAAACACCAGATTCTGAATATCGTAGAAAATTTAGCAATACCCAGGGTGTGCCATGAGGAGGCCTACTACTCTACACCCCTCTCAGAAAGCTCTTCTTGCTTATATGATGATTACATGCGTATAAAGGGGGAAAAAAGCAACTTGAGTTCATGATATTTACACTATTTACATTTCATATTCACACTTTCGTATATTTTTTTCATGGCGGTACTTTTCGAAGAAAGTGACACCACCTTTGAAAAAGCACAACCCAACATTGCGTGTTTTGCACACGTACCGGGATCTGTATCAGATTCATTATCCAAAGGCAATTCATGTAGCCCTTTCAATGCTTCAGAAATGCTCAGCCCTCTCCGATCCATTTGGAAAATAATTAAAAATCTGAGAAAAATAAGCTAATATTTTATGCACAATTAGAAATTATAAACTATAAAATTAAATTAAATAAGTGTCTACAACTCGAAATTATCAAAATGTAATGCTAACAAAACTTCTTTGAACGAAACAATAGAGAACTGCTCTAGTGAAAAACCAAACAGCTAACTGATAAAATTACCCCTGACCTTCAGAAAATCACCCCAGCAATTTCTTAGTTGATAACCAAACCTCCTTTCTAAAGAAAATGGGTGGGGGAGAGAGAAAAGAAAGGGAAAAAAATCTGAAAGCTTTCAGATTTTACATTATACCCAAAAGGGAGCTTTTTTAACATTTTGTGCATTACCTTTATTTATTAAATATGTTCTTCGCACCTAAACCATAAAATTCAGTTCAAGAGCAATATCGCAAAATAATTTTAAATTGAGCATATCTTTAGAATTTTCCGATACACAGTCTCACACACTGGCGATAAAAATGTTTTTTTCTGTACAATGTTGCCACTGCTTGTTTTGAAATCCTTGAGTTTGTTAATCAAAAATTTGTTAAAGTTTTACAAATTATGAAATTGATAATAAAACAAATTCCAAATTTCAAATTTGGGCTTCCAGATGTCCATATTTGCAGTAGGATTACGTCACTCAAAATTCAATGGCTCTAGGTACCATCATTTTATCACTATACGAGAAACATGCATACATTTATGAATATTCTTCATTATTAAATTTCTTTAAATATAATACAGGGCTACAATATTTGGTGGCAACAGTTTGAAAAGTGAACCAACATTTAATGTTTCCGATGCAAAATGCCAAAATGAAAACAATAGTCCTTCAGGGACAAAGCCCCTTTGGACTAAAAAGAAAAACAGGAAATGAAACACAGATGTGGACCCATCTTTCTATTGTGAATGAGCTTACCGAAGAGCTGCTGAGAAACAAAGATA
Source organism: Stegodyphus mimosarum (assembly GCA_000611955.2). Taxonomy (NCBI): domain Eukaryota; kingdom Metazoa; phylum Arthropoda; class Arachnida; order Araneae; family Eresidae; genus Stegodyphus; species Stegodyphus mimosarum. The sequence goes on along the minus strand of KK115782.1, from coordinate 230,494 downwards.
CAGTTGTTGGACTGCTCTAAGTGTTTCAGTGATCCCACTCTGAGCACACCTGATGTTTGTCATTCGATTTTACGCAATATTTCAAGGCGAAAAATGAGGGTCTTTAAAAACTAAACATGCCTAAAATACATGGACTGGTTTGTGTTGTGCTGCCATTTAGTATAAATAAAGAAGGTTCAGAGTAACCTATAAATCCTTTTTCATTCAATTTTTCTGTGCATACAGAAGGAAATTTTTAGGTGTGCCACAAAGGGTTAAAGATTATGTTATGCAGTATTTTTTTACTAACCATTCATTTCAAAATAAAATAAAACAATAATTGCTATTTATATGACAATTATCAATAACAATGTCATAAAATTTAAATATGCATTTTATATAATACAGGAAGATCCTAAAAAAAGTTGTATCTCTCTAACATTATTCGAAAAACTTGTTAGAAAACTTATTAAAAACTTTTGTTAGAAAAGCTGAAAATTAATTGCCATTTCATAATAAAAGCAATATTAACATTACATATTTAAAATGTATCAGAAATTATATAAAAACAATTTAGAACAGCCATAAATGTGCAAACCTGTAAACTGTTAAGTAATCTGAACTCAGCACAACAACATATGGATGAGAATATGCAACAGAAATAACATTTTCTCCCCATTGTAAAGGAGGT
>KK115782.1:216760-229783 GCA_000611955.2 Stegodyphus mimosarum | reverse complement strand
TTGACCAACAAGTAGAAATTCTTCCTTAACATTAAAAAAAAAAGTGCTTAAGTATATTTTACATTACAAACATGTTAAGTAAATAAGCAAACTTTAAATAAATCAAATCATTCATCCTTGACTTTCTTTCTTATCATCATGATACAATTTTCTTTAGCAATAAATTTCCTTGAATTTTCTCATCAAATTTCAAAAATTCTAGAGATAAACAGACAAAAATATGGTATTTTTTTAGCTTCATCTCATGAATTATATCTTAAAACTAGTTAAGGTATAATCAGTGAGAGTGGTAAATAAGGACAGATTTCATAAATTAAATCCTATTTAATCCTTTTTGACATAAATTCCTATATAAGGGAATTTGCTTCCCTGTGAAAACTACTTATTTTCTTGAACTTGCAATCTAAGAACATGAATGAACTGACACAAAGAAAAAGGAAAAAAGAAAATAAAGCTTTCTGTTTTGGGTTTAATTTGATCAATAATTCAATCTCTTTATTATTCGCAGCCCTTCTAAAAGACACCTTTTTAAGATGTTAAGAAGTGAAAATTTGCTGGTTTTGAGTATGTTCAAAATATTTAACTGTTGGAGTACTATACCTAATCCAATCTCCTTTATAGCAGCAGATAAACATTTTTATTTGCCCATTTTTTAAGTGGCTGGATATTACAAATTGTTTTAAAGAAAGACAATTACTTTGAACCCTACAAAGTTCTTGAATTTACTGGTTTTTCTCAAATAAGTTTTTCAATAGCTGTGTTTTCGCGTGTACAAGAAAGATTTATTTATTTCTTGATAAACATTTTTTAGGAAAAAAAAAACACACACACACAAATATTCTGTCATTCAGAGAGAATATTAATAAAAAAAGGGAGGTTTATTTTCAGCTTTAAAAAGAAATGATGACTTATAACAAAGCTCTGTCAATTCATAAAAAAGGTAGACAGTTATTTTTATCAGACTGTAGCATGAAGAAAAAAATTTAAGTAGGTGTAAAAAATACAGTCTCTCTTTATCTACATTGACAATGTCCCCTCCCCCCAAATGGTGGGCCCTCGGCCGACTTCGTCTTGGCCACTACTAAGGCCAAAAGTGGTGGTCACTTTATTATGGAGGTACCTAACAGATGGGCCACCTTTGCCTCCTATGAACGGATGGACAATTACAGCCAAGCCTTCTCCGAGATTTGGCCCAGGCCCTTTGGTATCATAGTCCGTTCCCATAATTGCTATACCATCTGGGCAGCCACAGTCACAATGCTGAAAAAGAAAAAAGAAGGGGGAAAAGGTAGAAGAAAAGAAAAAAAGAAAGAGAGATCTTGAGAAAGCTTTGTTACTGCGATTCGAAAATTAATGTAAAGCTGATTTCCTAATTAATGGAAAATTATGAAATTTCAAGCTGAAAAAATTGCCAAGGATTTTAACACAGTGATTTTATATGCTATAATGGGTGGTTAGATTACTTTAGAAATAGATCTAACACAGATTAAGTACACAGGAAATAGATATATCACAGTATTCAGTATGATAACAGAATAATTTTTCACCTACAGTATGATAACAGAATAATTAAAGATTTAAAATGTTTTTCAGTGATTTTTAACCTCGCATCTGACTGAAAAGATGCATAAAAAATTAGAATCAAAGGCGAATTTATTACATACAATTTATCTTTGAGATGAAAGAATTGGTATTCAGATCTGCTTTAATAAAGCAGACCTTAAAATTTGTGTTTTGGATGAAAATAAGAAAGTAATAAATCCAAGGGTGATCATGATCTATCATTATTGGAATAGTTATTAAAAACTGGTTTTCAGTTTTATAAAGATTGTCCTTGCCTAAAACAAGTTTGCTAAAGTAGATAATGATGTACAAATAATGGGTTTACTAACAGATGCAAAATTATACAATATGCCTGAGAAAATATCCTAGTAAAAATGACAGCAAAAGTGGAAATACATCAGAAACAATCCACCAATGAATTATGACCAAGCTAATGATGCATTAGATACTTTAATGGCAGAAAAAGAGAGCATGAAAATGTGATTAGGCATTTTATGCAGATATCTAAGGTGAACTAAAATCAAATATACTATAAAAGAAACTAAAAGCCAGTGATTTTAAAACAAAAATGTTAAATTCAGTACTTCTCTTGTTGACCTTGAAAGTTGACTAAAATCGGACCATGAAAGTTGACAGAGATTCTGCCAAAGTTGCAGCAAATATTCTTGGAGTATTCTGAAGAAGCTGGAACTTCTTCATTAAATAAATAATCAGTATTCGACCAGCATGATTTCAAAGCTTCATCAAGATCTCCTACAATTTCTACTATTTTGTTAGGCCTTCTAATTTTAACAGATGCTCTAGTTAGAATGCTATGAGTACAAACTTCCCACAGGCAATTGTTTCAGTCTATTACTGTTTTGTTAACCCCTATCAGCTGACTATATTGCGTCCATTACTATATTAATTTTCTTGATGGTAAGATCCCATAGCTTTGAAAATAATCCACTGCTTGCTGTTTTGTAGAAGGAAGGTCTCGAGTTTTGATTTCAAAATGCAAGGGAAAAAATACAGCAATAACAATTAATTTATATCCTTGTTGAAAATTAATCAGAGTTGCATAAAATGAAATTGCAGAGGGTTATACCTATGTTGTTATGTCATGCTTACATAATAATTACTGCTAAATCATGCTTGGAGACTGCTTCATGCTCCACAGCATAATGTGTACCTTAAATTCTGTTATAATGTGTACCTTATATTCTGTAATATTATACTTAATATATTAATATTTTGAAGTTTTATGGTATGTACAGCACAACTGATATGAGTAAACAGTCAAATTTATAGCTTCTTATGCTGATTGAATTGAAATGTATATTACAAATTGCACAGATTAAATAATTTACAAATATTATTAAAAATGAGAAAAGTTATTAAGAAGTATGCAGTAAAGTTCTTTATGCAAAACCTGTTTTTAAACTGAAAGACAAATTAAAGATTTTATGCCATATGGAATACCAACACTTCCCAGAACAAACATTGCCAGACCATCTAGATAATAAGTGCCATAACTGCATAATGCAAATTAAACAGGAAGTAATGAATATAAAAACTACATTGCATTTAACACTAAAATATCTCAAAAGCATAATAAAATTAAAATTGCAAAAACATTCTAAAGAATCCTTTTTTTTTTAACTAAAAAATTTTTATAAGCATCAGTTGTACGATAATTTTGAAGAAGGTAATTTAATAGGGGTAAACACAGCTTAAAGCTTATTTTGTTAATTATAATTTTTTCTATTTTTATTTTCAAATAAAAATTTTGAAACATTCTCTTCATGTCTTAAAAAAGGTTAATTTGCTTGTAATATTGTTGCTAGATCCATTGCACTATTATGTGCAAGGAATAAAATTTTTAATTAAATATGTTAAGAAATAAAGTTTTACTTCATTATTATATACTGATGATATCTTAAAAAGCTTTTTTTTTCATTTGTGATAAAAAAAAATGAATGAAGATTACACAAATCATTTCAAAGAATAGAAAATCTACAAATTGTTGTGAATGTGATATGGCACAGATAAAAAGATTATTTTTAAAAATCATACAATTTTAACCCATTCAGGAGCCGGTCCTTCAGAATGAAATGCTTCGAAAATGGCTGTACTGTTATCTAACAACTCCCTCCAAAAACGACTGTTTCACTTTCAGGAAACGTTCTTAAGATGGGCCATTGCCTAGAGAGGTATGTTCGCTTCTCCTCAGAATGATGGAAATTGCATAAAATGACATCCCCCACTAATGAATGGCAACTTGCTCAATACTTGTTCTGTTAGTTTTGTATCTTGAAATCTTTTTCATGCAATTTAGCTTGCATTCTTACCATAAATTCTTGATCATTTGACATGTTTTACGTGTTTACTTTTTCACTATTTAGTTTTATTTCTCTATTTGCTTACTGGTAGAGTAGTTTATTTTGTGAAATTAAACCTTTTAACATCTTTTTTACCGACCTAGTTTTCTTGACATTATAAGTCCATATATATTTGGAATAATAATGCAATATTCCTCGGGAATTTTTTCAAAATGTGATATACCTGTTTATATTTAGCACTGACTTTTTTTTGTTCAGAAACTGTTAGCTAACAGTCAAACTAATCCTTGTAATACCTGATCTTTTGATCATAGGATTGATCAAACAATAATGTTCTAGTGAATATTTTTCAGAATTTTAAAGCAATTTCTAAAATTTTGGCAGTTTTCATAAAGTATTTCGGTAATTTTAACTATTGTGCATTTGCTAGCAATATGGGATTTTAAATCAAAATTTAACTGAGTTGACTTGAGAGATCGCATTTCTAAATTAAACAGAAATTCAAGTGAATTTGCAATCTTAACTATTTTTCATTGTTCAAAGACAGGATTTTCTCACTTTTCCACATTTTACAGATTAAACGTTTACATTTTTTTTTTTTTTCTTTTAGCAGTGGGCACTTGCCTATAACGGTATTGACCACTATTAAGGACAGGAGTGTTAGTCATTTTATTATGGAGGCATCTAATAGGCAGCCAAAGATAGCTCCTATGAAGGGGCAGACAACTTTACATCCATGCCTTCTCCAGGATTCGAACACGAGTCCTTTAATATCGCAGTCAGTCTTCCCTAACCACTATACCATTTAGGCGGCTGAATATATGTAAATGTATGTAATAAAACATGCGAAAATCCTTTTTTATCTTATAATTTTTATAATATGAAAATTCACATAGTTAAACAAATTGTAACTTTTTTTAAACTTTTATAATATTTCCACTTGCACATGACTAAGTTTCAATTTGTGTAACTCCAGCTTACAAATTACATCATGACATTACAGTATCTCAAGGAACAATTGAAATTAGGGTACTGAAATGACACAGAATAGCATGACAATGGTTATAGTCAATTTAAATAAATTTCTGTTTGTCAATTTGCATTTAAAATTTACCATTATTAGCAGCCTTGTAGTTTTATTTGACCTTGGAATTACCATATACGAATTGTATTAGGACCTCAATTTCGAGGAATAATAAAAGTGATAATATGGAAAAACTAGAGTAGCTTAAATACCAAAAGACAAGTATTTGTAATTAAATAAATAAACAATAATAAATACCGAATACCTGCCACTTTGTTTTATTTTTAATCATATAAACAAGAATATTTTATTATCTAAAAATTATTTTTTACTTTTCAAAGTATTTAACTAAAACTATGTAACTTTTTCAATGTATTTTACATGAACGAGATAACACAATAAAAATGTTTTACAGTACAAAGTCCGTACTCCGGACCTCAAAGCCACAAACTTTTTTTTTGTATGCTTTACGCATGTGCATTTGATTTTTTTCCTTCCATAATAAAACATGTGGAGATTTTCGAAAACGGTCGAGATTGCAATCGTGTTTTCTTCCCTCAAGGTATGCCGTAGCAGATGCAGGTTAATTTCTTGAACAATGGCAAGACTATTCAAGAATTTTTTTAATATTTTAGCATAAAATCTGCTGTGTGGAGCATCACAAGATCGTGGGAGGATGTATCTCCAAATAGGTTAAAAAATGCTTGGCATAATTTATGGCCAGCTACCATATTTCATGGTGAGGGCGATGAAGATGATAGCCGCAAATTTGAAGGTTTCCGGACATCGCAAACTAAAGGTGAAATTTTCTAGTTATTGGATTATGTAAAGAAATGTGGAGAAGCAGTAATAAATGAAGATGATATAACAGAAGTTTTTCATTGCAACGACAATGCCCCAATCATCAAGCAATTAACGGATGGCAAAATCTGTAGTATAATTCTAGATCCAGAAAATACCGCTTCCGTTAGTGAAGAAAGTGACAGAGAAGTTATTGAAAACGAAAAAATTTCGACAGACAAGTTAGTCGATATTCTCTACACAGCAATTACAGGAATTGAACAGTGGAACTTTGTAACTAAACAAGAAATTATGTCTTTTTATAGAATTAAAGTATTAGCACAAAAAATGAAGCAACTTAAACAACTTACATAGAAAGAAAAGTTTAATAAAGTAAACAAATAAATATTAAGCTTTTTTTTTTTGTAAAATTTGATACCCTTTAGATCATAATTGCTCTTTATTTCATAAATTACTGTTTCATATTTTTAACTGTATAATTTCTGCATGCCATCTTACCAGATTTAAACTGATGATCTACAATACGGAAAAACCCCTAATCTGGAATCGCTGAGGTCCCGACGAGTCCGGATTACGGACTTCGTACTGTACTAATTCAGTTCACTGTTATAAATTGAAATAAGCTGCCAAATTTCTTTTTTCCAAAATTACATACAATTTTTGACTGAGTATGATTAAATGAGTTTTTCAATTGCACTTTTTTATGTATCCTAATATAACTCAGAAGAATATTGAATTGATGAAATCAATTGTTTCATTTTATGCTTTATGTATCCATTTATATGAAAATGGAATCTAGCTATGGAATTTATGATTTGTATATGAATTGGAAATTAGCTTATTGATAAAACGTTTCAGGGCATTACAAACTGGTATGTTGTGATAAGAATATTAATCATACTCCTGTAGAGAAAAAGACAATTTATAATAACCAGGATATTTATCCTAATGTTTTTTTTATTATGATATGGCATTACCAAACTCTTTGGTCCAGTAAATACAGCTTAAGTGGTATTACTTTTGAAATATTATTCCAGATAAAACAGAAACCATGAAATGATACGAACTCAAAAAAATTTTGCTTTTTTAAGTTATGTGTTTTTTGAAATGTTAAACAGTCTCAAACTGAAGTTCATTTCTGCACTTTCCGGCCGTGGCAGTACTGTTTTGGAAACAGATTAAAGACTTTAAAAACACAAATACATTAGCACCAGGCAATGTTAATGATATAGCTAAAATGTTACTGAAAGGCTCTACGTCTATGTTAAGTTGCAACTGGCACTGCAAGAAGCAAAACATATCAGATGATCCAATTCACACTTAATGAATTAAATGAGAATATTATATATGCATTTAAAATGCATTATGTATGCTGGTCGGATACTAGTTGCAATGGAAAACTAAAGTACTGTTTGATTATGCAATAGCCCCACTAAAAGCAGACAGCTCACTTTAAATAAATTTTGAATACTGAACACAGCTTCTCTGCAGAGCGTTTCTTCCTGTCTTATTTGTCTTAGAGGCCAAATTTAAAGAATATCATTAATTCTGTTTTCCAGCTCACTGTCTTCTTTACACAAATAAAGAACCTTGAACATTCTTGTAAAGAAATAGTAGTTTTTTTTTACTTAATTTACTACTATTAAAATTATCCGAATCAGAATTAAAATTTTATTTCTTTTCGTTAAAAAAAAAATCAGTTTTCTATCTGATAAAAATAATGCCCAGATATAACACACGGGAAAAATAATTTATTTTGATTAAAATGTAATTTTGATATTGCAGGAAGTTATTTTTCTGAATGCGGCCTAAGAGTAACACAATGTTTCTTCAAACTTTACACTCAAAAATGGTTTCTTTGCTTTATATATCTCTCATTGGAGCTCTCGGTAAATCAACTTCCGATTCTTCATTTGCTGAATTTAATAACTGGCTTCTATTCAGACGAAGTTTGGCTACTCCTGGTCTGTAGCTAACCTGTTCGGCGAGATATGAACCCTGGACAAATTAGCAGTGTTCAACATTACCAGTGTTACTATCCTTTCGACGATTGGTGTGTTGCTCATTTGAAGACTGAATTATCCCCTTTTAAATAATGGTGCATTTACTTCATTTGTAAAAATTAATGAAGAAAAGATAACTTTCATATTTGAGAAATTTCGGAAAATGTCATAGTTTATCAGATGAGAAGTAAAGTAACATTAACAAGTGAATAAATATGATGAAAGAATTTGCAACATAGAGTGGTATAGTTTCGGATTAAAGGTGATTTTTTTTGTTTCTGTTCTCTGTATTGAAATAAATACAGACCATTTTTCAACAGAAAATACTTCACGCTTTCATCTGTTTATCTAAATGAATAGTCATAATGTAATTTTTCCTTAATTATATAATCATAATTCATAGAAAAAGTAAAGTGAAAAGTTGGATAGTAAAGCAACTGATTTTATTTGTAAATTGAATGAAAATTCCGACAAAATGAGTCTGCAATTTTTACTGTAATCTCATGATTCTGAATGAAATGAATTTTCCAATTTGTAAATATATTGTACATAATTTAAGTAGAAAACTGGCCGAAATAAGAATAGCCCAATTTCTAGGCACATTTTCAATACAAAAATTCACTCGAACACGAAAAACAAGAAAGAAAATGCAGTGAAACCTCTCACACAACCACTTGTAAAAGTGACCAACATTTCTGAGAATGTATATAAACATTTGGTGTCGATAATTATAATATTCTTATAAAAGGTTGACACCTCTTTATACGACATCATCAAATACATTATTAAAGGTTGTAGATTCATAGGGTTTTTCTTCAGAAGGAGAAATGTTAGAAATAAACTCTGCTTTCTTCTGGATTCGAACCACTGATCTTCCAGTGCTAGTTGGATGCGTTACAGCTTACATGATGGAAGCACTTACAGCATTCCTTATATTCTTTTCCACCCAAAAGATGAATGGGTAAAAACACAAAATTCAGTCAACCAAATACAATGGCCTTTAAATGTGGTGGTGTCTAAATATGTGGTGGTCTCAATCAACCAAATGTGTACAAATATACGTGTACAAATAAATAAATCTCTCTGCACGTATGTGTATATATATCCAGATTCCTTTTTAAATATGCTAATGATTTTCTTCATTTCATTAGAATTCTAACTACTTTAGTCAAAAGAGATAATACACTAAATAATATATTAGAATATATATATGCCATGTGCTTTGTTCATCCCGTCACTGTAATTCCACATCTGTATTATTATGAATCCAATTTCATAACATTGATCTTCAAAATTAGGTATTGTGTTCTTTGATTATAGTTAACAGTATAATTATAAATGTCTTCTAAATTTGCAATATATGACCAATTTCATTTCATAGCGACCCAAGTCATGCATTGTTGATATATTATCTCGGTATATATATATATATATATATCCTATGATGTATTTTAATTCTTGCATTATTTCCCGAGTCAGAGGACTCGTTCCATTTTGTGCTGAAATACAGATTTGAGTGAAAATTGTAAGTTTTTGCTTCCACGAAAAGAAAGTTTTTATTTTTAAATAGTAACTGTATTTGCATCTTCATAATCCATTATGATCTCTTTGGCATCTAAATAATATAATGTAATATTCTAACATTTAATCAAGGAAAATAATCTTTCATAATTATGCTTTATCTTACTTTAAGGAATAACATTTATCTCAGTGGAAAGATCAATAATGGTGTGATTGGAACAACTTTAAAACTTTTAATAATTCTAATTTTCTCAGCTCTTTTAATAATTTCTTCATCTTATTTGAAAGTGGTACTCTAATGCTTTTGAATCATAGACATCCAGAAACTGAATTTATCATCCTAACCTAACAAACATTTTGGAATTCATAAGCCTTTTATGTTAGCAAAATTTTCTAGCATATACTCAGCACTTTGCCTCTAGCTGTGTATCACATAGTATAAAATCACGTTTCACATGGAAAAAATCCCGAAATCTTCCTTACAGCCAACATATTGACGAGAACCCGAAGCCAGGTCAAAATACTTGTTATCTATTTTATCCACATAGCCAATGGTAAACTTTTCAAACTTATTCTTATTGCAGTTGTAAACAGAAATGAGAACACACAGATACTGCGCTTGTTAAACTTAGTACAGTCTACGGCTGATTCTATACCTACTAAGGTGATTTCGAAAAAAACCTGAAACGTGATAAATTATGTCACCTGCTAAGTCATCGAAATTTTCGATATTTGTTAACTGAAACTGAAAATTGAATGATTTTCTTTCAAACTGCAATTGAATCATTGCATTGAGCAATCTTCAGTGTGATGTAATTAGTGCCCTAAATATAAAAGTATGTGAAAATTAAATTAGGAACTACAGCAAATCATTCCATAGAAATATGCCATGCCTGTATTAATCTAGTAACTATCAATTATTCATGAACATTATAGTATACATGTCATATAGCAATTTGTCAGCAATACAGGTATCATTAATTTAAAGGAGATAATTTCAATACGTGTGCCTTTTGTTTTAGTATAGTTTTTCTCTCATTACATTTAAACTAAACATATAACTTGAAATAATTTTTCTTTCTCCTGCTTTCACTTATTTATTTCTTAAAATAACTACACTAAAATTAGAGTGATATTATTAACAACTCACATTCATCATATAAATATAAAATTTATCCTTTATATAAATAACTGAAATGCTTATATTTGACATTCTAATAAATATTTTACAGTAACTCTCTGAAAAATTCAATTTCTTTTTAAATGCATGAAAATGAATTACATCCTGAATTTTTCCAGTCTTATGATAATAAAATTTTAGAATAATCCTTTGTATATCTGTATTGGTTATAAGAAATTATCTCATTCTTCTTTTCTCTCGTGATGTAAGTGATAGTAGATTGGACTAGCAGGCAGAAGGCCTGCGATTCATATCCTGGTGACAGGATAGCACATTTTAAGTATTTTCTTCTTAGAAAAACGTAATGTCTTCCCAATGGCACCCGAACAAAAACGTGACAGACGATTATTCGTCAATGCATGAATTAGGCCGACAATGTCTCGTGCTTCTTCTCACTCGCCCTTTAAGTGAAAAAAATAATAAGGAATTATGCCCTTCTCCCTATCTTGCTAAAATGGATGTCCTTCCAGCTAGAATTTGGAAGACCTCATTATTAGAAGCATAATGAGGGCACTGTTGAATTTTCGCATTTCTTACTTCGAAAAAATTCAGTCTCTGCATGGTAGCTTCCTGTTTGTGCAGCATTCAAAATTATTTATGACTTTTTAAATTTACTTTTCCTTCTATCGCTTTTCCACTGGCGTATGTTCATAGGTGAAACAATGAGATTCCTGTCTACTTTCTTAAGCCTGCGTATTGGCAGAAAAATATAATGTGCCACTTAAAATTGGCTTTAATGCTGCAAACGCATTTGATTGTTTGATTCTATTTTTCCTTTTTCTTCCTTAAAGGTTTTATTTTTCTTCCATATATTTATTACATTTTAATCTAATAGTCTCTCAAATACTAAAGCGATAAAAAAGTTCTTTGATTTCGAGGTAAATGAAACTCTTTATGCTTTGAATTTCTTCATCATTATTCCATTACTAGGATTTATTTTCTTCTTTTACCTTCTGATTATATAGAGTATATCAGAGAGAGTATATATTTTATAGTAGATTTTCATAATGATTGAATTTTTAGGGAAAAGGGAAGTCAAGATGTCTACAAATGAACAAATGTGAGTTCCCTAGTTCAGAGGAATTAACACCATATGAGGACTGTTTTCGCCCAAAGGTTCGGTCTTTGTGTGAACGATTAGGGGAAACTCGAAAAGCAAGACAGTAAAGTTTCATTCATGACAGGGCAATCTGCAAGAAGCATTGACTACCAGTAACCCCCTTTTTATGGATGCAATATATAATTCAAAGATAAAAGTATAAAAGTTAGTAAAAGGGGGCGATGTAGGGTGATTTCGCTACTTTTGATTTTTAGAATAAGTCCCTAAACATATTACTGTCGTCCCTGTATTTAGATATGCAAATTTTACTAAAGCACGCGATATCTATCTTCCAAGATAGGGATGTTCCAGTTCCGGTGAACTTTCCAAGAAAAACTTACTCGCATTTAGTTTACATGTAGACAAAAATCATAAAAATTCCAGCTGATCTATTCCGCCGCTGAAAGTAGAAGCCTACAAGAATTGATAGTGTTCTGTGGCTTCAGCAACTAGATTTCTCACTTTGATTTTGGAACTACAAATATAATTAGAAAGATCTGATCTTAATTCATTTTTTTCACACATGTAAAATCTGGTTAAATATGTTTCCTTGTTTATAAAACAGTTTTTCTTGAGCAGGTCTAAATAATCATTCATTAAAACCACATTAATTTTAAAATTCTGAAAATGACACAAATGAGGCGAGCTCTTTCATAATTTATTAGTCATTAGCATTTTTAAAAAAACTTAACTTGGGTTTCAGATTACCTCAGAAGTGATTTTTTTCCCCTTAATTTAATGCCATACAGTCTGGTAATAGTTATTTCCCCTATTATAATACAGCCATATCACTGGCCGATAAAACCGTTAAATACTGGTACTTTGTCTTAGATTCAAAACCAGATGAACGAATGCGATGGCTGCATGGTACGAGGGTAAGTTGAAAAATAAGTTTCCCCTGTCGACTGTGGTCAGAGTTGTGTATGAAAGTCAAAAAATAGAATGAGACATTAAAGATATGACATACCTTTATTTTTCCACATAGGTACCAAGTACATTGAGACATTTGTCATATCGCTTGATAAGCTTGAAAAAGCCCTCCACGAAAAAATCAGGGCTTTGCATATGGAAGAAGTGTTGAACGGCTTGTTTCACTTCAATATTGCTTCCAAAGCGCCTTCCCCCGAGATTTTTCTTCAAAGCCAGAAACAGATGGAAGTCGCTTGGTGCGAGATCAGGACAGTATGGCAGATGGTGTAGGCGTTCCCAACCAAGAGTTGCAATATGGTTTTGCGTTGCCGTCGCCGAATGTGGTCCGGCATTGTCATCCAACAGCAGAAAGCCAGATGTGAGAAGACCAGGCCGCTTTTTCTGAATCGCCTCTTTCAATTTCGACAGGGTGTCAGAGTAGCACGTAGCATTGATGGTTCCAACCTCCAAAAAGTCCAGCAACAAAACTCCTTGGGCGTCCCAGAAAACTGTGAGGAGCACTTTACCTGCAGAGGGAGTTGTCTTGAACTTCTTCTTTCGGACAGGTGATGATGGATGTTCCCACTCCATAATGCAGCCTT
>KK115782.1:175699-198569 GCA_000611955.2 Stegodyphus mimosarum | reverse complement strand
AACAAGGCAGCTCCTAAACTTGCAATTTTAAACCTGTTACACCTGCTGTTACTGGACTATGCCAAAGTGGAAATTTTACTCAGACCTCTGCTTATGACAAGCAGACTTATAAGTCATTATGATTAGGGTTGTTGGCCGTTAAGTTATAGTTTAAGACATATGTTAACATCATTTAAATAACAATATCCGAAACAATATGGAAGTATCATTTATTTTGGTTTTATATAAGAATACAAAAAACATATGCTTAATTTTTATTTCCCTATCCTAACTTATTACAGCAACTTTCTGAGTCTTGCATTAGTTGGATATTTCTACCTCATATTCTTATATTGTTTCCCATACACTAATTTCATCTATACCAGAACAAATGGAATTACCTAATATGTAGAAACTTAATTCATATTTATTTACCATTTCCCTTATGTGCATGCTTGTATACAATTTTCACATTTCATTAAATTATACTGATAATTTAGGTACCTTTCTATTTCGCGGCACAAGCAATAGTCGCCAAACAAAATACCTCCACTTGTAAAAAAACCAATGAAAATTTGGGATTTGCCGAGAGTAGAGGAAGAATCTGTCAAATTCGCCAATATTGCTACTTGTGATAATAATCAAGAAATAAAATTGTATTTCAGTGATGAAATTCAATAGCACTGTAAGCGTATTCTTTGTTTAAATATCAACAACGGAAGGTGAAAATGCGCTTTAGCCCACTGCTTGGCGATGTTTTGAAAATCGCCAATTCGGCGCGTTTCTGCGAAACGTCTTTGCAATTAATTGCAACCTTTCCGACACGCTCCGCGAAAACCTATTGTAAACAAAACATAGAATTCTAAACCATAAATTAGTATGGAAACTGTTGCCACAAAAATATAATAAAATAATATGCAAAACGAACATTACGATCATTAAAATATTTGTCAGTTACCTTTAAATTAATTATTTACATTTTATGTTGTAATACTTACACATTTTATGCCGTTACATAACCTTCCCGACACGCTCCGCGAAAACGTAACCAAAATGGCATCCCAGAAAGAAGGAATTTTTTTTAAAAGGGCATTAAAATTACAAACGATACCATGTACACACCGTTCCGTTTTAACTTAAAAAAAACATCTGAGAATTGCACAATGTAGGCAACGTACACAAATAAACAAAATAAGCTAGAATAACGAAAATAAATTACAAGAAAATGCCATGTGCACAGCGTTCCTTTTAAACTTAAAAAAAACTTCAGCGAATTGCACAATGTACGCAACGTGCACAAATGAACAAAATAAGCTAAAATAACGAAAATAAATTACAAGAAAATGCCATGTGCACAGCGTTCCTTTTAAACTTAAAAAAAACTTCAGCGAATTGCACAATGTAGGCAACGTACACAAATCAACAAAATAAGCTAAAATAACGAAAATAAATTACAAGAAAATGCCATGTGCACAGCGTTCCGTTTTAACTTAAAAAAAACATCAGCGAATTGCACAATGTAGGCAATGTGCACAAATCAACAAAATAAAATAAATTGCAAACGATACCAGCGTTCTGTTCTTCAGCTGAGCCAAATTATTTCAATAAAAGGCAACAAAATATAAAAATTAAGCAACTTGCACTTCCAATAAAGTAATAAATGTACATGTACATTCACTCACCTCTCTCAGCATCACAGCTAAATCCATACCGACTCGGTATTTAGCGAAATATAAGGTACGAAAATAGCAAACACTCAACACAAAAACACCGCATTCAAAGAATACAACGACAACTGAAATAACTACTTAAATTAACACGTAAGAATTTCGAATAAACCGCTACGTCATCTCACATTACCAATAAAACCATTCTTTATAAAATAGGAAATACGCATGCACGAAAACTACATGTTTCCGTAGCTTCAAAATACCCAGTCAGCCATGTTCGCGGATATACGGAGTTACCCATGTTGGCACGTTTATTGCTCATTCAAAAACAATCGCCGTCAAGCAGTGGGC
Organism: Stegodyphus mimosarum; assembly: GCA_000611955.2. Classification (NCBI taxonomy): domain Eukaryota; kingdom Metazoa; phylum Arthropoda; class Arachnida; order Araneae; family Eresidae; genus Stegodyphus; species Stegodyphus mimosarum. The sequence goes on along the minus strand of KK115782.1, from coordinate 196,569 downwards.
TAAAGCGCATTTGGGCCCAACGGAAAATAGGAAAACTTGGTATGATCACCAAAGTGGATGAAAATATGTTCACAAAGCACAAAAACAATGCGGGACGAATTCTACCTCAACAGTAGATTTTTGACAAAGTCTGCCGTGAAACAAACGAATGTTTCCTTTTAAAGGTGCTGAACCCATCCATGAGCATTATATTAGAAGCAATTATGGAAAATGTTGAAAAAGGAAGTATAATATATTCCGATTCGTGGGATTCATACTGCACTGAAAAACTGGAAGAGAAAAGTTTTGAACACTTCAAAGGGAACCATAAATACAATTTTGTCGATCTGGAAACTGGAACACACACACACAAAAATAGAAAGATTATGGAATAGCGCCAAATGGCAAAATAAGAAACACAGAGAACGGCAGGTCATCATCTGGAAAATCTCACTGAATCTTTTCGAAGAAGGGAAATGAAAGAGCAAGTTGAAAAGAATTTTAAATGATATTAAAATGTTCATGCCCCCAAAGTAAAAAATTCTTAGAACTAACATTTGTTAAAAATTTTTTATGTGTGTATTGTTGTCAACAAAGTCTGCTTGGTGAGATTTGCGTTGGCAAAATGGAAAAGTACCACAATTTATTTTAAAATCGGCATGAAAAACTTTTCTGATTATCTGCCCCCCCCCCCACAAATAGTTGCTAATTCATCATCAACTTTGTTAATTGGCAGAAAATGTTTGGCTACTTTTATCGCTCACAGGTACTGTTTTGTTCATAAATAATAATAAATAAATCATTTTCTTAGAAATAAGAAATTCTATGAGGGAAGAGTCTATTTGGCAAATAAAAAAAGAAAAGAAAAAGAGAGTAAAATGACGGTTAAATATACAGTGCAGATTCAGAACCAGATTCAGAAAGGTATGTGTACATGCATATACTTAATGATGGATGTGTTCATGCAGGCATATGTATGTGTGTTTAAATGCATATTCAAACACAGACACAGCATACATACATATATTTCTCAATCCAGTCTTGATAGCAGAAGAGCACCATAAAGTGTGTAAATACACATGTAGTACGTGGATGTCTGAGATGGCTATTGTCTAATATATACTTGAAATATACAAAAAATGTAGAACTTCTACTGAATATTGAAACACGAATCCGGAAAGGCATAAATGCCTGAAAATCTTCTAACTGAAATTCCAACTCTTAATAATAAAAGACTCTTTGAGATAATAAATGAGGTCACGTAAATATATAAATACATATGCATGTTAAAGTGACCAGAATTTTTTTTTCCAATGGCAGGCCCTAATCCGACTTCGGCATAGCCACAACTAAGACCAGAAATGGTGGTCACTTTATTATGGAGACACCTAATATATGGGCCACCTTTGCCTCCTATGAAGAGACAGACAATTACAACCACGCCTTCTTCGGAATTCAAATCCGGGCCCTTTAGTATCTCAGTCAACTCCTTCTAACTACTACACTGTCTGTGTGGCTTAGTTCCAAAAGCAGTTACCTTCAGAAATGGCTGCCTTAGAAAATAAGACTATTATGCAATATTCAATACCAACATTTATAATGTTCTCAGAAATATGATCATTTCGGTAAAGTGCAGAATCACCCACTTCTTTGGCGCGTTTTGTTTGCCACTTTTTACGAAGTAGGAAGAATTGGATTTTTGTCACTTTCTTTTGATTATTTAAGCGAAAATAGGTCGATGTGTATATGGACAAAGTCAAGAGAGTACGCAGTGCTAAGTTTGTCCAAATCTACGATTTTTTTTTAAGTGAAAACAGGTCGATGTGTACATGGATATCGAGTTTGTGCAATTCTTAAAAACGTGCCATGCAGTGGGTGATTCTGCACTTTCTCCACCATTTTTATAGGTGATAATCCAAGGAAGATGATTACCATCAGTTTTACTGTATTTATTATTTATTCACATGTCGTACTGCTGTATTTGTTCCTAATAAGTACAGCTTAGTTACTTCTGAATATGTAAAATAAATTAATGTTACATATTTTCAAAAACAGAAGACTACTCAAAAAGCTGGAAAATTTTCTGTTCATTTTACTTGACTTCAGTTTTGCACTTACACAACTATTTACTTTTACAGTTGTTACACATCATTCTAAATATAATATTTCATTAAATAATTTTTTATCCAATCTTTCAATGAAACAATTTCTTGGAAAATTTTAATTTCGCACACAATTTTTTATGATAGCCTATTTAAAATTCTATAAATTATTTAATTGCAGTGCCTATTTTCCAAGTATGAAATACAGCTGAAGAACAAAAATTCAAAAAGTTCTTTTACAACTATTCATTTTGTAGACTTAACGAGTTTTCAAAAGACTTATATACAAAAATTTAGAATGCATATATTTTACTATTAAACATATTATTAAATCCATAAAAATATCCCTAAGCTATCACAGTGTAACATAAATAAAAGTCCTGTCATCTATTTATGAAATCTAGGAATGTTTACAAGCTATACAGCATTTTATAGAATATTTCCTGAAGTGCGATGTTGCCTTTAAAATTCAGGATATATGGTCACTTTAATTTAAGTTGCATACATACTGGATCATAGTCAATAAAAGCAGTGTAAAATAAAAGCAGTAATCATAGTCCACAAAAGTTCTAAGATAATCTGAATTTAATTATTTTAACGAACAGTTTTAAAGAATTCAATATTTATGTTTGGAGAAAACTAACTTTCAATTTTGAACAGCATATTCCAACAAATTAATCACAGCACAGTTATAGAAAGTATTCAATAAACGCTTTTTTAAAAGAGCTTAATTATAGGTTTTAAGTTAAACAATCAGTGCCAGTTATTCACAATATAAATACATCAGGAAAAGGAAAACTGATAACTTATTGTACCACTGTTTTGACTTTCTCAGACCAACAAACTCTTTCTATTGCAGGAACTAAGTCAAACGCTTTTATACTCATCTTTCTAAAGCGTTCCTCTCGAAATAATTAGGTTTAGTACTTTAAATAACAACTATGATTTGAAGCATTTTGGGTAACTATTTTCTTCAATCAAGATTATTAGAATAAATTATACTGCACAGGGAAAGATTTCCGTATTTTAAACTGTATTTATTTACAAACATCCTCCGCATCGACCGTATGCATACACTTCCGAAACACCTCTCTCGGTGAAACGTTCTATCAAAGAGCATGTACTGCACACAGACACAAGCGTCTACTACAAGCGTCTACGGCCACCAAGTCACGATGCGGCGAGCATGCGCAAAATGATCCGCCGCTTCTGTGATGGTCGATCAGCGCTAAATCCCCAAACGCGCAGGGAGGTCATGTGACATCTAAACCACGTGTTAGATGATGTCACATTAAAGATACGCCCTTTACACCAAGGCCTGGGGCCAGGCGCTTGTATCTTGAAGGGAGAAGGCCGAAGCGGCTAACGTTTGGTGACGTCACAGCCGAAGTCGGTCTTCGGTTAGTTAGCATGCTTTCATTTTCCTGATAATATATGAGAAACGAATATATTTTTCTCTTTCTGTCAGCAATATCAAAAAAAAAAAAACTAAAATCTGAAAGTATGCAGATTTTAGGTTACGTCCAAAGGGATCTTGCTTAATAATATAATAACTTGCCGAACGAAACAAACATTAAACTAAACCCAATACGAACACAAAAACCAACCCAATATAATTCCAATAGTCAACCCAATACAATTCCATTAATCCATCCAGTACAGACCCAATAACCAACACAGTACAATTCCAAAAATTCTAATAGCCAACCCAATGCAATTTCAATTACCAACAAAGAAACATAAGCACTAAATTGAAAAGTGAATGGGACATTTTTGTGAAACGACGCAAAACGCCCAAACGAAAGTAATAGTCCTTCGGGACTAAATCCCTTTGGATAAAAAATTACTGAAAAATTAATTACTAATCTTTCATACTTCAACGACGGACGAGGATCTCTCAAGTAATATTTTTTGCTTGATAACAATAACATTCTTTACACTAATACAACTTTGATTACATATTATTATATGCAATTTAATAGCATTAAACACTGCAAAATCAAACAGTTCTACGCTTAATAAAATGAATATTATAGCAAATTTTCCCCTATATTTTATAATAACCATAGATATAGTAATACTAATAGATGGAGCAAATCTAGTCTTTCGACTCATATTTTTGATTCCAAGCAAAGTTGTGGCATCAGCCATGATAGTGGCAAGAAGTATATTCTGTATCGTGTTTGAACGGTGTATTTGGTTATCTGTGCTTCGAATTTTTGCCTTTGAAATGTTGAATTTGTTTTTTTCCCCTCGTTTCCTTAAATTTCGATAGGTTTAGCCATGCCGAAGTCTTGCGTTGCTTATAATTGTATTAATCGATTTGTGAAAGGAAGTGGAATATGTTTTCATAAATAAGCATCATAAACAAATTTTCCATTTGTAATTTATTAAAATTGTTAGCGAAATTTTAAATCATTCTTAATTAAATATTGTAAATTGTATAATAAAGTAGATATGCACATGGAAAATTAATAAATTGAAAGAAACTATGTATTAGTTATCTAAATTTTTGTATTTTTGAGCTAAAATTTTGCCTGAATTCATATTACTAATTAAATTATATTGTATGAAATGAGATGACTCACGTATTAAAAATAATATAAGTTTCCTTATAGCAACTGAGCTCAAGATGTATATTGCGAAGCTTAAAATATGATAAACTTAGGTAACTAATATACAGTCTTTTCAATTTATAGTTATATAAATTAAAAAGACTATGTATTAGTTATTTAAAGATCTGTATTTCTTAACTAAAACTTTGCTTGAAATCATTTTACTTAGTAATATATACTATATGAAATAAGATGACTCACATATTAGAAATAACATAAATTTTCTTACTTTAAGTGAACTTAATGTAAAACTTATAATATCGGACGAAAAAAGGTGGTTTTCTGAAAAATATTGGCATTAATTATCGATTGATTATAAGAAATATTATGCTGCTGCATGAAGGTTTTTTTTTATGTAATCAGTGTATTAAAGTTGTATTGTCTTTATTCATATTAATGTATTGTATTTTTAAATAAATTTGAAAGTTCCTTATTATTTTATAGGTTTCCATTTTCTAACAAGGAAAGATTAAATAAATGGGTTTCTGCATTACACAGAAAAAATTTTTTGCCAATTATACTTTCTTTTATTTGCTCCGAACACTTCACAGCTGATTCCTTTTATGAAAACCACATGTCCAGAAAAACCCTTAAAGAGAATGCAATTCCAACCATTTTTGATTTCCCAGAGAATCTTAAAAAGGTACAGGAAAACTTTTAATTTCTTCCCATTAGACAGGGCTTATATTAAAGAAGTATATTGTAGATGTGATACAGAGTTGTTGCAATGCATTTTTATTATTTATAATTTTAAAATTAATATTTTCAATAACTGGATCCACAGAACCAGCATGTTTTAAATTGGCTCATTTATGTACACTTGCATTTTAATGGCTGAGTTGTCATGAAATAGTGTCGATTACATTTAACTGGTTATTCTAAATTATTTATACATTCATTGTTTTGTTATTAAGAAATAAATCTTTTACTTCTAAAGAAAAATTTAAACAAATAAATCTGTACTCCTAAATAAAAATATAAAAAATAAAAATCCTAAAAAAATTTAAATTCCTTTAATTGTAATGATTCATTCTGAGTAGTGATGAGAGAGTGTTGATTCTGCTTAACTGATTATTATAAAGTAATTATGTTTTTATCGCTTTATTATTAATGAGTAAATTTTTACTTCTGAATAAAAACTTAGCTTATTTCTTTGTACGAATAGAGCAGATAATTTATATTATTGTAAGCTTCTGCTCAGCAGCAGGCTGTTTATTAATAATGTTTATGGAAGGGATATGTGGATTTGCAACTATGTATGGTATGTTAGCATTTCTAATCTTGACATAATTTAGAGTCATCTTTATATGCGTTTTTAAAGCCAAACATTTATAGCATACCCATTGTACAATGTTTGCAAGCATGATTTTGAATTTTCCTCTTTTTCTTTTAGGCAGTAGTATCAAGAAAACCACCCATACAGCGTGACTTAAAATTAAATCCTGAAGTAGGTACTTCTTCAAAAGAAAATTATTTCAATAATCACACTTCTGATCATTCATATTTTATTTCTGAGAGCCCAAGAAAGCTGAAAAGAAAGTATGAGAATATAATAGATAAAAAGAATGAGGAAATAGAGAAATTGAAAAAAAGAATCAAAGTTTGTAATTTGCGAGTTTCAAGGAAAGCTAAGAAAATTAATAATTTGGTTAGCATTATTGAAGATTTAAAAGAGAAAAATTTAGTCAATTGCAAAACTGCAGAATTATTAGAACAAAACTTCAGTGAACTTAGTCTTCAGGCTTTGAAAAAGAAGACCAAGTCATTTAGCAATGAATTAAAATCTTTTACTCTTTCTCTTTTTTTTTATTCTCCAAAAGCCTATGAATATTGTAGGCAGACTTTGATGCCATCACTACCACACCCTACTACAGTTAGAAGATGGTATAATGTGATCAATGGATGTCCTGGTTTTACTGAAGAAGCTCTGTCTGCTGTAAAAGAAAGAGTTGATAAAACAAATTATGAAGTTCAAGTAGCACTCATATTTGATGAGATGTCAATAAGAAAACATATAGATTGGGATGGTAAAGAATTTTTTGGATATGCCACATTTGGTAAAAATATCTGCAAGAGTCAGCTTATTGAAGCTAAAGAAGCTCTAGTGTTTTTGATTGTGGGTATCAATGTACCATGGCCAATTCCAATTGCTTATTTTTTAATTGATGGCATAAATGCTGATGAAAAAGCAAACTTGATTACGCAAGCTATTCATATACTGAATGATGTTAATGTAAATGTAATAGCTATAACATTTGATGGCATGTCTACAAATTTTTCAGCAGTTGAATTATTAGGTGCAAAATTACAAAATGCTTTAAATATAAAACCATATTTTGCTAATCCAACTGATCCCTCTAAAAAAATATATGTGATACCTGATGCATGTCATATGCTAAAATTGATGCGTAATGTTTTTGCGGAACGCTTATTAATGACTGAAAATGGGAATTTAATTCAGTGGAAGTATGTTCAAGATTTAAATTCTCTTCAAATTGTTGAAGGATTACATTTAGGGAATAAATTAAAAAATTCTCATTTGAATTTTTATTGCAATAAAATGAAAGTTTCTTTAGCTGCTCAGGTATTTAGTAGATCAGTTGCAGAAGCACTTAAGTATGTTAACAGTTTCTTAAAATTTCCACAATTTCAAGGTTGTGAGTCAACGATAGAGTTTCTCTAAAAAATAAATTATTTATTTGATGTATGCAACTCAAAAAATCCTTTATCAAAAGAATCAAAAGCAGTTTTAAAAATCTCAAATCAGGCTTCTTGGGAACCTTTACTAGAAGACTGTGAGAATTATTTGCTTAAACTGAAAGATGTGAAAACTGGTAAATATTTATATGAAACACAACGTAAAACTCCTCTTATTGGATTTTTGTGCCTCTCAAAAAGCTTAAAAGGTATGTTTGAAGACTTAGTATTAAGTGAAAAACTTACATATATAGCTATCAACAAAATGAACCAAGATCATCTAGAGATGTTTTTTTCCCGTATTCGCCAACGAGGTGGTTGGAACAATAATCCATCTGCAATACAGTTCCGTGCTGCATATGAGCAGTTATTAGTGCACAATGACAAAAAATCAAGTAAGTATGCCAATGTTTCATCTAAGGACAATACAAAGCTTTTACCTTGTCTGACTGTTTTGCCATCAGTAACTGAAACAATATTTAAAAATATAACAGCTGAGAGATTATACAATTTTGTAGATGATGGCGACAATTTTGACAGCGCAAATGAAGAATTTCTTGATAGCTATCCGCGTCTTTCTGAATATACAAATAGCATTATTATTTATATACTAGGTTATATTGTCAGAAAACTTTTAAACAAGATTAAGTGTCCTGATTGTTCAGAAGCTCTTTTTCTTAAAAATGAGATCTTGAAGAATGATACGTTTTTGCGGCATAAAGATAAAGGTGGTTTAATAAAGCCATCAGAAGATGTAGTGGCAATTTGCAGTTTCACAGAGAAATCCATTCGACAAGAGCTAAGCGTGAATCAGGGAAAATTACCATCTGGTAATATTAAAACAAAATTAAGTTTAAAAGTATTAAAGTTTACTTTAGGAAAATCATTTTTCAAGACTCTTTCAGTCCATGTGTTAGAAAGTTCATTTCCTGAGAACCATATTGTTTCACTTACGAAAGCTATAGTAAATGAATTTTTAAATATTCCCTTTCACCATCTCACAAAAATTGCCAATATCAAATTAAAGGATAAAAATATTCGGCAAAAATGCACCAAGTTAGTGCTGTTTAAAAATCAGTAAATTGTGTATGTGTATAAGAATCTTATATTCAATTAATCAGATTTGACAGTAGCAATGAATCCTTCAAAATTCTTTCCAGGAAGACAAAAGATTTTTTGAACTTTTAATTCTACTAAATTTAAAGGTTAAATCCTTTATGTTCTGCTGGAGACAGAGACTACAGAAAAAACATGGAGTAATAAGTCATAGTTCAGTATAGACCAAACAGAGCACTGTCATTTTAGTGGAAGAATAACATTTGTTTTATCTCACAAATTTTTTCTATATTACCTTCTGCACTATTAAGTGATTATGATAAGTGAGAAAAAAAGTGTTGAATTATCAGCAGGGAAGAAGATGCTGTCTTAAAAAGGTGCGGCCCACCAGTGGCCGAACGTCGCTGAACACTGGTAGTTCGGTCCGAGGTTCGAATCCCGCGAACGGGCTGGCTGCATGGGGTTTTCCTCATGTGTAACGTGTATACGAGCCAGTTTCCCTTAGAAAGTCTTCCACGAAGGCATCCCTCCCCTTAGGCAGATAGCCCTCAAGGCTTTGCCATAATAACGCCACCACCATCTTAAAGCGGTGCAATAAAGTATGTTTGCTTCTTTGATGTCCTGATATACCTAACTGTTTTTGTGAAGATATCTATATTTTTCTGAAGATACTGCTTTTAAAAATCCTCATTTTTAAAATAATCACCTCATTTTTTAATATTTATTTCATTGAAAACTTCAATCATTTTTAGAAATGTGCTAAATCAAGTTTATTTTTGTATGACCTTGGCTGAATGCTTAAAAAATTGGAATGTAAAGGTTATTGCAGATATTAGCATGAACAAATGATATGCATACTTGCCTTACTAGTAAATGTCTATAAATATTGTAATGATTTGCTGGATTTTTTATTTCTTAATATTGCATATATGTTTAATTCTTACCTGTTATAAAATAAATAGCAGTGTATTTATCAGATATTTCTTATTTCATAAAAATTTTGGTCCTTTTTCATTATACAGGCGCCATGAAAAAACACTGCTAAAACATGTGATAACATGCCAAAGAAAGCAACAATGTGATTGGCTGAACTATCTCGGTTTTCTGAGTGAAAGTGAGCCAGATATTCACATTATGATTTGTAACATTTTTTAAAACTGTACAAAACATAATTTGATAGATGACTTTTTTCAGACACATTATTCGACTAAAAGCATAGTTTTTGTTGGAAAAAAAATGGATTTCACAGTTGTAAAAGACTTAAAGATGAGGAAGAAATAGTGTATGTATTTAAAATTTATTAATGCTATTATAATAAAAAATATCTCATATTATACATATCACGCACAAGAGTTTTCACACCAGAATGGAAGAGAATATTTAACCTAGGTAAAACAAATGGCAGACAGAGAATGCTAACATGTTGTTGAATGCATTGAAGCAAAGCAGTGAATCAAGATTTTTTTTCATTAATCTTTTGTTGATTTTTCCAATCTGAAAACAATTCCAAACATGTCAAACAATTGTCCAGAAACCTGTGGACAATCAACCAAGGGTTATCACTCCTTCTGAACATTGATATTGTTATAGCAACCAAACAGAATCAGCAACTGACCTCGCAAGGCCATTCCTATAATCTGCAATGGTTGATCACTTCACTGAAAACAGGGGCAATTGCTGTAAAGTTTGTATGAATGTCCACGGTTGTCCTTATTAATGTAAATTTTGTTTGTTTAAATATTGGTTTAATAGTGACCCAAATGAGACATCATCATACAATTTATGAAATTTTTTTCATCTTTGTAATATAATTCTTGTTTTCTTTCATGCATAAATACATTTATTATCTTCATGTGATATTTGGTGTTAGTCAATGCTTTCCCATTTTTGTTGAGTTTACTGTTGTGTGCTTAACTTTTAGAAGTGAGTGTAGTTAATCTATGTGTTTATAAACAGTGTTTTACAAGTTATACATTTTATAAATAGACTAAGCACTTAATATTCTTTATTTATTCCAATACAAAATAATTTTTCCATTCAGTATCAGATGAGTGGGTGTTTAAAATTTCATGGTATAAAAGAACAGAATTTTTATAAAACTTAGTCTCTTTCTTTCTTCAAAAATAAATATATGATTTTCTTGGTAGATATAATTAGTTTATATGTTTTCTTTATGAAAATGATTTGTAACACAGAGATTGTACTACACATTGTTTTCAACATAGTTAACTCTTCTGCCTGCTATACAAAGATTTTCACTACATAGTAATACATAATAACAAGGATTTTTTCAAATACACAGTCCAGTCACATTAATGTGACCATCTGTCAAAAGCCAGAATAACCACCTTTCGCAGAGCGGACTGATGCGAGACGTGCAGGAAGAGAGTCACATAGGTCCCTGAAGGTGTTCTCTGGGGTGTTGAGCCATGCCGACTCTAATGCCGTGGCCAGCTGCGCTAGATTACGCGGTTGAGGATCCATGGCGCGAACAACTCGATCGAGATGGTCCCACAGATGCTCGATTGGGTTTAAGTCAGGTGAGTTTGCTGGCCAGGGGAGGACGGTAAACTCATCCTGGTGCTCTTCGAACCACGCACGTACACTGGCAGCTGTATGGCACCTCGCATTGTCCTGCTGGAAGATGCCATCATCCTGAGGAAAAACAATGCGCATGTAGGGGTGAACATGGTCCGCAAGGACAGATGCGTACTTGTATTGATCCATTGTGCCTTCCACAATGATCAGTGAACCTAGAGAATGCCAGGAAAACATTCCCCAGACCATAATGCTCCCGCCTCCAGCTTGGACCGTTCCGGCAATGGTTGCAGGGTGGTTCCTTTCAGAGGTTTCACGCCTTATACGCCAACGTCCATCTGTCCGATGGAGCATAAAACGCGATTCATCCGAAAACGCAACCTGTCGCCACTCAGTGGACGTCCAGCTGCTGTACTGGCGTGCAAATTCTAGCCTTCGCCGTCGATGAACAGCAGTCAGCATAGGTGCACGAACCAGGCGTCTGCTTCGGAGGCCCAGACGCAGCAATGTTCGCTGAATAGTACTTTGGGAGACACTTTTGGTAGCCCCTTGGTTCATTTTGGTGGTCAGTTGCTCAACGGTAGCCCGTCTATCTGCCCGAACGCATCTGCGCAACCGTCGTTCGCCTCTGTCATCTATGGCCCGTGGTGCACCACATTTGCCACGTCGCTGATTTTGGACAGTCCCATTTTGCCATGCACGGTACACTTTTACCACGGCGGCACGCGAACAGTTCACAAACTCAGCCGTTTCGGAAATGCTTCCACCCTTGGCCCGAAAGCCAATGATCATGCCCTTTTGGAAGTCGGATAAATCGCTTCGTTTCTGCATTACGCCAACGATTGAAATGTTTTCCGAAGCCCTCACACACCCTTTATATACGCTCAACTGCACTGTGCTGCCTTCTGTGATTGGTTATTTAACTCTGACATGGAAAGTACGTGGTGGTCACATTAATGTGACTGGACTGTGTATATTCTTAATATTATTTTATGTGTGTGTGATTGCAAATGTTAAAAAATATTCTGTTGTTTATGCATTATACTTGTCAGCTAACTAAAAGCTTATTTAACTTATGATCCACTGTGTAACTGCAATTCATAATTTACCTATTTTTCATTAAAGTGGTCTTGATAATAGCATTCAGAAAAAATTTCATTCATTAAAGAGGCCTTTATAGCATTCAGAAAAATATTTTACAGTAACAAGCATAAAATAACATATCCTGAAATAACAGTACTGAAAACAAATCACATCCATAGCTAGCAGGTCTGAAATTAACATCACATTTATTTGTAATCCATTTATGGTATTTAATTTTATTTAAGGACATTTAAAAGTATAATTAAAATCAGCCATTTTTATTATTTTGCATCAATTATTAAGTAATAGTAATGAGTTCAAATTATATTTATCTCAAGATTTCATTTTTTATTTCGTATGATAATAAACATTTTAACTAAGTCAGAAAGTATCGGCGTTTGATAGTACATGATACTAAGAAACCATTTTAATGTATGACAAATTCCATGTCTTACAACGATATTCGTTACAATACAAAAGATATCTAAGAGCTATATGCTGTTTATTCGGTCCGTTGTTTGCTGTAACATTAATGCATTTCTTCTGAATTTTGTTCATAGCCTTATACTACAGCAACTATCACAACTACCGTATTTTACGTAATTCTGTTATCAATAAACGTTACTTTAAAATAATATAAGTACTGACATTAATAATTTAATATTTCAATGATTATAGTGTTTATTATTCTGTGATATATAAGAATATAAAAGACTATATATATAAAGATATATAAGACTATAAAAGTTCACCTGAAAATCCCCAACAACACACACTTGTTTACGTTTCTTTTGCCACTCTCATGGCTGTTGCCAACTCTGCGACTTGGAATCAGGTTTTACTGCGAGATGCACGATCTATATTATTACTATATCTATGCATACTTCAATATACAAATATGCATGCTTACTTTCAAAGCGCGCACGCACACACACACATATATATACACGAGAAAGAAATTTTGCATATAAACAAAACTTTTTCTTACGAGGAAAAATGTAATCAGTTTCTTTGAAATGTTTAGAACACACTTTCATATAATGTCCGACTTCCTTTCCAATTCGCAATACGCGAATCCATTCCTTTCTTCGCTTTGCTATATTAGCATCTTGTTTCATATTTTTCGAACCAGGAATTCAATAGAAGCATAACTCAAGTTCCTGGCTTGCTCATACGTACTAGTTTCAAACGTAAATACCGAGTTTTAATGTTTCCACCTTTTAGCCACTAGATGGCGTATCAAAGCGCTGTAATCGCCGATAGCTGCTAAGTCTTAAAAGATCAGTCAGACTTAAAATTATTCCCTTGAAAATTAGAGTTCGTAATCAAACATTTTATCAAACACTTATAATATAAGACTTTGTATTAGTAAAATAGATGGAATCGATAGTTTTGAAATTTATTTATTGATTTTCACTAATTTGATTGAATAAATTTCTGGTTCGGATTGGCAACTGCAAGACTGAGTTTCGATTTTATCGTTTGACGCATTTATCGGAGTGAAGTGTAACAAGAATTAAGAGGTGTGCTAATAAATTTTATAATTTTTTTTCTGTTTGATTAAGTAAAATGTTATTTTTCAATATAGTATGATATTAATATTTTCTGATCACACTGTATTTTTTGTTGTGCTATTTTCTATCGGTTTTGCTATGGAAAAGGTGTAAGATATAAGCTTAAAATTTGTAGCTATTTGTTTGATTATTTTTTATTAGTAATTTGAAAATCAGCCTCCCATTAAAGCTAACTAAACGCCACTATTAATTTCATTAATTGTATTTTAAATGTGAGTTATGTAGTTTGGGAACCATTTGAAAGTTAATTTAATGGTCGTTTTATGCTTCAGGACATGTTTGTAACTGTTATATTTAAAGTTATACCCAAAATAATTTTTTTTTTATATCCAGATTTTTGATAGAATCGTTTTTAGTTATATAATTTTTGCTCGTTTTATTTAGAAAATTTTAACGAAACGTTTTATTTTTTTCGTCTATTAACGTGTATGTGTGAAGTAGAATTGGAATCTCGTATATACTTAAGCATATGGGAGTTTTAGATTCTTCCGTAAAGTACATATTTTGTTGCTTATGTTTGAATTTCATTACACTAAATTTTTCTTATACAAATTTTAAAATGCAATTTTAGTATGTTTATCTTTTTTAAAACCTGTAGCTTCATTTGTGTGCCTTGTGATCATATTTTTACTTATTTTTTACTTTAGAACCCAAGAAATATTTCACATATAAGTTGGTTACTATTAATGAAAATTTTTACTTTTCCTAAATTAGATTAAATAAATATTGTTTATTAATTCTGCTGATGTTAGTTGAATTTACAATGTAAAATTAAATTATTCCATCACATTTCAGTATCTGTATGAAATATGTGTTAAATAATACCACAGTTGGTGCATTTGTAAGTATGAGTAATAGTTCTTATTTTGTTTCTAGGCAGTCAACCAAATTAAATTTTTTGTGTGTTTTTGTACTGTAATAATGTTATGTATTTACACTAAAATATTACAAATAACTGTGTATTTAATAAATGAAGCAAAAAATATATATATTTGTAAGAATTGGCAGTGGATTTTCTGGTACATTTGATTTTATTCAAAAGTATTGTAGTATAATTGAAAACAAATTCACAAGTCATGAGATAGAAGCGCATTTGAATTGAGTGTATTAATTTAAAAGTATCTGCATTAGTGTTTCATCAGTTTTAAGCTTGAAGTTTAAATAAATTTGTCCTTTAAAAGTTAGCTGTTGTAAAGAATTTAAGATAAATCCTTTTTTTTATTGTTATTTTAATGACAGATTTTTGAGGAAAATATTTTATTCTCGAAGCTAATTTTTTGGTAATTATCTGTTCTGCACCTGCGATGCTTTTTAGCACCTGTGAAAGAGAAGCTAAACGCACACCAAGACTTAAGGATAGTGCTGTGTGAGGAACAAACCATTTGCCGATTCACACACGCAAATGAATGGCAGCTGCATAATGGAAAAGTGCACCAAGGTTCACAAATGGGTACTCTTCTATGATCGGGACTGAAGTCAGAAATGTATGTATGTATATATAGATACACATATGCATATGTATCCATATACACATGCATACATACATAAAGTTTTGAATACAGTCCTGATAAGAGAGGAGTGCCGACAAATATGTGGCAAATGCATAATAGAGAAGTACCAATTTTTTTATGCAGTTTTAAATAGCTATATAAAAAAATAAGTACTTTTCTTTGGTATGTATGTCTTTAAACATATTTTAAAACACGTTATTATAAAACCACATACAACAAGATACTTGAAATTTCTAAGTTTTTTCCTCAGTAGTCTCTTTGTTGAAGTATGTAAAATCAGATTAAAAAAATTAAGTTCCTTGATTATAAATTATAAATTTGAAGGTAGTAATTTAGTTATGTTAAATATAAAATTATCAGGTTTAACTGAGGATCCTCGAACATTATTTACATAATTTTGGGAAAAATGTAAGTGCAGTAGTTATTTATCATTATGTCAGATTATTTATAAACCTTTTTTTTATTGTTGTTATGGTTTAAATTTAAAGTTTGGATTTACTACTGCAGAGAATCGATTGGTGACAGTACATTTTTAATGACAGTGCATTTTTAACTTGCCAGGCTTGCTGGTGGCTAATTGGCATTGGTTTGTTGAAACATATTAAGACTGAATAGTTGAAACATGATGTTAACATTAAAATAACAAAAAATACATGATATGTATCATGTATGAGTTAGGAGAAATAGCTTGCCATTAGGCATATGTAAGTTAAATGTAGGTTTAAGCAGGAAAAACATGATATTTATTTATTTATTTAAGCATATGTAAATTAGCTGCTTAAACAGGATATTAAGCATAATGTTAGCAAAAAAGCATGATGTTAAATCTTGCTTTTTTGCTAACATTATGCTTAATATCATGTAAGTAAAATTTAGATGGTTAAACATGCTACCTAGTGTATACGAATTAATGCTAGGAGGAAATGTATATTATAAGCATACATAAAAAAAATTCAGCTTGTTAAAAATAGCATTTAGTATCTATGAGTTTAAGTTAGTAGAAAGATTAAAAAAGAAGCAAAAAAACTCGATGGTTAATATAATATTTAGTACCTATAAATTAAAGTCAGCAGAATAAAAAAAAGTAATATAAGAAAAAATTAGCGTAAAAATGGATGTTAAATATTAAACTCAATTTAAAATTACTTATGTTATTACAAAACAGCTAAAACTGCTTGTACAATATAACAGTACTCATTTCTTTTTTATTAGATTTGTGTGACCTAGAAAGGACTTTTTTCCCACAGGATATTATCAAGAATATTATCGTTTTGGGAAAGAAGGACATTTAAAATTTTCCTCAACCTATCTTGGTCATTATATTTAAATTTCATGCCAAAACAAGTATTTGAAGAGTCTGTATGGTTGGCAGAAGTTAAATCTATGGAGCATCTTGATTTAGAAGAACATTTTAATGTATCAAAACGCACACCAAACTCACATACGGCACACAAAATGCAAGATACTAATAAAAAATTTCCAACGTCTTGCATCTAGCTTTGAATTTTAATTCTTATTGCCAACTCTAAGAAAGCATTCCTATTAACTCTTAAATATAATCAAACTATATGTTAATCTGATTTTAATGCTAAACCGATTATTTAATTTTATATCAGTTCCTACATTTGGTCATCCTGATGATTCTTTTATGTCAAAAGATTCGGCTTCTTCTAAAACTGGATAACAACTTTACGTAACCTCATTGCCGGCTTCTTCTTCATAGTTATTCACTTTGCTATCCTTAGCATCCATACTGTCTTCATTGTGATCAGTGTCTGTACAATTTTATCATCATCTTCATTCATACAACCTCAATCTCAAACGTCATTATTGTTCAGCTAATCTCATCGTCATTACTATTCATATAACCTACATCTCATCATCATTACCATTTGTATAATCACCATGTCATCGTCGTTCTCATTCATATAATCTCTACCTTAATAGTTGTCGTCATTTATACAGTCTCTATCTTCGTCATTAATATCTACTGCACCGGCTTCATCTTTATCATTGTCATACACATTTCAACTTGAATAGGATATATTCAGCACCTAAGAAATTTCAAGTCTTTATATTTCAGAACCATTTTAAGTTTTTGCATTTCAGAACAATCTGCGTCTTTATACTTCATAGTGACTTCACAGTACTTCAGAATAATTTACATCCATGTGCTTTGCAGTTTCAATGCTATTTTGATGTTTTTAGAATTGTCTATATTAACCAAATGCATAAAAATTATATAACTGCTTATTAATGGTAATATCACCTTCTTCGAATATAGTATGGTATAAAATTTTAATAGTTCTTATAGAATATACATATTACTAATTTTTCACAGTTGATATGCCTTCTGTTATAAGAAATATTTTAATAAGTTACTGGACAAAACATACCATCATAAAAAGTTTACCTTCTTTTTTATTTAATCAAATGTTGCTGTTAATTGCATAAAATAAATCAGTCAAAGCTTCTGGATGATCAAATGTTGAAATACAGTATATTACTTCAGCCGTTTTTCTTAACTGTAACAAAAACGGCTTTCCTTTCGTTACTTTTCAGTTTCATTTATCTTGTGATCTGACATCAGTTTATTGTGAAGATTGAGATCTACTGCTTTTATTGAAGGAAATAAATAAATATCTTCTTGCTTTGCAATCCCACTTCTGATAATTTGTAGAATTTGTGTGGGTGGAAGTTAAATCTATTAAACTTTTTGATTTAGAAAGACAATTTAATGTACCAGAGCGCACACCAAATACACATAGGGCACACAAAATAAGAAAAGCAAGCTGCTAATACACAGTCCAGTCACATTAATGTGACCACCACGTACTTTCCATGTCAGAGTTAAATAACCAATCACAGAAGGCAGGTGGCAGCACAGTGCAGTTGAGCGTATATAAAGGGTGTGTGAGGGCTTCGGAAAACATTTCAATCGTTGGCGTAATGCAGAAACGAAGCGATTTATCCGACTTCCAAAAGGGCATGATCATTGGCTTTCGGGCCAATGGTGGAAGCATTTCCGAAACGGCTGAGTTTGTGAACTGTTCGCGTGCCGCCGTGGTAAAAGTGTACCGTGCATGGCAAAATGGGACTGTCCAAAATCAGCGACGTGGCAAATGTGGTGCACCACGGGCCATAGATGACAGAGGCGAACGACGGTTGCGGAGATGCGTTCGGGCAGATAGACGGGCTACCGTTGAGCAACTGACCACCAAAATGAACCAAGGGGCTACCAAAAGTGTCTCCCAAAGTACTATTCAGCGAACATTGCTGCGTCTGGGCCTCCGAAGCAGACGCCTGGTTCGTGCACCTATGCTGACTGCTGTTCATCGACGGCGAAGGCTAGAATTTGCACGCCAGTACAGCAGCTGGACGTCCACTGAGTGGCGACAGGTTGCGTTTTCGGATGAATCGCGTTTTATGCTCCATCGGACAGATGGACGTTGGCGTATAAGGCGTGAAACCTCTGAAAGGAACCACCCTGCAACCATTGCCGGAACGGTCCAAGCTGGAGGCGGGAGCATTATGGTCTGGGGAATGTTTTCCTGGCATTCTCTAGGTTCACTGATCATTGTGGAAGGCACAATGGATCAATACAAGTACGCATCTGTCCTTGCGGACCATGTTCACCCCTACATGCGCATTGTTTTTCCTCAGGATGATGGCATCTTCCAGCAGGACAATGCGAGGTGCCATACAGCTGCCAGTGTACGTGCGTGGTTCGAAGAGCACCAGGATGAGTTTACCGTCCTCCCCTGGCCAGCAAACTCACCTGACTTAAACCCAATCGAGTATCTGTGGGACCATCTCGATCGAGTTGTTCGCGCCATGGATCCTCAACCGCGTAATCTAGCGCAGCTGGCCACGGCATTAGAGTCGGCATGGCTCAACATCCCAGAGAACACCTTCAGGAACCTATGTGACTCTCTTCCTGCACGTCTCGCAGCAGTCCGCTCTGCGAAAGGTGGTTATTCTGGCTTTTGACAGATGGTCACATTAATATGACTGGACTGTGTAGAAAACTGCTGACATGTTATGCCTAGCTGTGAATTTTTATTCTTTTTGGCAATTTTAAGAAAGCATTCCTAATAACTCTAAATATAATCAAACTATATATTAATCTGATTTAATGCTAAGCTGATTATTTAATTTTATGTTAGTTCTTACATATCTGAAAAAGTGATCTTCCAGATTTTCTCTGAGAAGACCATTTTTTGACAGCTTCACTTACAAAAGATCGAACAAAATATGAATATTGAACAAATGGAAATCGAACAAAATAATGGTAAATTGTGCAAAGACAGTGATGAGTGTGTTACAGCGGTTAAATATCAAATAGCAACTAAGGAAAGCAAGAGGAATAGTGGCTGCCTGTGGACATTCTTTTGGGGAACTGTCAGCTTTGAATTGATAGTGCCGTATTTTGCACTGTTTACATTTACCAAACTCTGGGTTAGTACTTCTGTAAATATCCAAGCAGTAGTTCTTTATTTGTTTTTGCCATGAAGTTTCGTGTTACAGCGGTTAAATATCAAATAGCAACTAAGGAAAGCAAGAGGAATAGTGGCTGCCTGTGGACATTCTTTTGGGGAACTGTCAGCTTTGAATTGATAGTGCCGTATTTTGCACTGTTTACATTTACCAAACTCTGGGTTAGTACTTCTGTAAATATCCAAGCAGTAGTTCTTTATTTGTTTTTGCCATGAAGTTTCTCTTTAAAAAAAAAAATCTTGTTTATAACTTAATATGGCTATTTCTTTCTTTTTTTTTTTTTTGATAACCCGAAACAAAAAATTAGTCATCTAATCATTGTATTAGTAGAGCCCTCAACCACACAGAAAATATTCATAACTTTGATGTTAATAAATCAATAAATTCATTGACATTCATAAAATGAGAAATTAAGTTCAACTGATGCTAAAAATATTATATTAACTAATATTTCATTTAATATTCATAATAGTTTTTAAATTTGAAGGTCAGCTTTATTCATGTTGCCAAATATTTCATATCTCTAATAGATTTAAGTTATCTTCAGGGAATACTTTGTTTTCTGGACTGAAATTAAATTGTAACATGCATTCTAATGAGATGAAGGCATATTCAGATTAACAAATTTGCAACCTTTTATTTGAACAATAATATTGAATATTTTATATATATAATATGCATAAATAAATATGAAATAAATATGCTGATGTATTAATATCATCTTCAGAGAATATAATTATTTTCTTCACTACATGTAATTCTAGATTAAATTGTAATAAGTATGTAAAGGAATTATATATATTCATTTTTTTTAAAGACTGTATAGTTGATGAAAAACAGTTTGTATGTAAAGTGATGTAAATTGTGTGAGTAGTGTGATAAAATGGAGTGGTTCCTTCCCCCCCTTGTTAATGTTGTTATGGTTTGATCATATCAAAATAGATAAAAATTCAAAGGAAATTCACAAAGGAAATAATTAAAATGTTGATTTTTCGTAAAACTAATCTGCCTTATTACAAACAAACTACAGTAGAAGTACATGCTTCTAGAGATAAGCTAAAAGGTTCTGTTGAAAGTTATTAAATACTCTTTAAGTAAATGGAGATGTCGTTATTACTTCCACTGTTAAAAGTAGGTATGAGAGAAATTAAACAATTTCTGCATCTGCGAGAAATTTAATTGGCAATTTTCAATATAATGCTACAAAATATTGTTGTG